>SNQJ01S0059340.1:63848-83145 GCA_010110895.2 Picea sitchensis
CACTTTCACTCCAAGAATTCTGAGAGCACAGATCTGATAATATTCACAATCTATCTTGACAAAGTGGCTCATCTAGCCAAGCTAAAAATCTCCAAAGCTCAATCCAATCCAAGCTAATCCCAAAAGCTCCAAAGCTAACCAAATATAACTTTCTCCATGAGAACTCCTCTCCTTTTATAAGTTGAAGAGGATAAGGTGAGGAGGTTAGGATGATCCCACTAAATCATGAAAGCAAGTAAGATCCAAATCATTCGGATGCCACCTCACCATAGAAGTTTCTCCTTCTAGAAGATTCGAGAAAACGCTTGTTTTTCCCATGTGTAGGCATTCTCGCACCCTGCCTATAGAGCAACCTGCGAACATCTTGCACCCTAGCTATGGTGCAACCTACGAGAATCAGGCATTCTCGCACCCTGCCTATATAGCAACCTGTGAACTTCCTTTTTTACAGGGCTTTTACAAAGGAAAATGCAACTTCTTTTCTCAGGAAAAGTTCTTCTCCCTTCTCTCTTCAGGAACTTAGGCCACTGACCCCTCTGAAGGCAACAGATAGGTTTACATCATTAACGGTCATAGGGATGACGAAAATAATGTGTAACAACAGCTTATCATCTAGAATCAGATGGACAAACAGAGAGGGTTAATCAAGTGATTAAATATATGTTGAGGATGTATATGATGGATAAACCATCAAAATGAGAAGACTACCTACACTTGGTAGAGTTTGCTTATAACAATGGGTACCAAGCATCTCTAAAGATGAGCCCATTTGAGGCACTTTATGGAAGAAAGTGAAACACACCAGTAAGTTGGGATAACCCAGCAGACAGAGTAGTGGTTGGGCCAAATTTGCTTAGGGAAATGGAGGAGCAAATGATAAAAATAAAGAAAATTTTAAAGGAATCCCAAGATAGAAAGAAAAGCTATGCGGATAAGGGCAGAACTCACAAGGAATTTAAAGTGGGTGATCATGTATTCTTGAAAGTGAAGGCCAATAAAAGTTCCTTGAAATTGGGAAATTGTTCAAAGTTGGAAGCTTGCTATTGTGGGCCATTTGAAATCCTAGAGAGGATTGGTCCAGTGGCTTATATGATTGCATTGCCTGCATCTATGTCTGTTCATAATGTATTCCATGTATCATTTCTCAAGAAATATATACCTGATGTTAATCATGTTACTGATTGGAATGTGATCCAGGTGGAGCAAGAAGACGCTTTCCAAGTACATCCGGTGCGCATTATGGACCGTAAAATCAAACAGCTCCAGAATCGAGCCATAGGGCTTGTAAAGGTCCAATGGACCTAGTACAGTCCTGAGGAAGATACTTGGGACCATGAGGATGCAACGCAGGCAGAATACCTGCATCTTTTTTAGGACTTTTGAATTTTTGTTGTATATGTGTACATAATGCACTAAGGACGGTGCATAAATAAGGGGAGGGGATTGTAATATCCCTAAGGCCGAACCCAATTGTAAATCTAAATGCAAATGTACTTAAGTTGGTGAGTTGTTTGATATCATTTTGTATGCACATCTCATGGCATAGTGTGCACTTGTACTGCGCAGTAAAATGATGAAGTGTGCACATTCCTGGATATTGCGTGTAGAAACTGGAGTGTGCGTGATTTTGAGGCTAGGGAGCCTTTTGTGTATATGCTGCATTTTATAGGCTGGTGAGCCAATTATTATAATCTAGGATGCTCATGTTTTGATTAGGCCGGAGATCCTAAATGTCAAAGGTCGGTGCACCTATTTTTGTATATGTCTCATAATTAATATAAAATACATCGATGCGTGCAGACCGACCACGATAAAAGAGATGGGGGACTAAACTCCACTGGTTAGGGAAAGGGAGGGGCCTAAAAGTTAAGGAAAAGGGCTAAGCTAGGGAGCTTAAGCCAAACAGGAATATTATATTAATATTTCTTAAATCATAAAGTATGGATAATTATTTTATCCTAAGTTCTAAAGTTGGGGACAAGTGGGGCCAAAGTACCTCCCAACATGACAAGTGTCAAGTTCGGGACATGCATACATATTTTTGGGACTTAGTTCATTTTCCCATCTTTTCCATGATTCATCCATCATTCAGTCATCCAGTCAATCATCTAGGAGCATGCACACAACCATTGAGCTATCCTTCATACCTTCATGGTTGTACCTGAACCTGTATCCATAGCCATTTTTTTGTTTATGTAGCTGGTTATCTTGGGAGATGGATTGGAGAAGTTGGTTGTTAGGCACATGGGATATTGAAGAGGCGAGTTGTCGGGCCCATGAGCAATTTCTCTCTGGGTGAGATAATTGTTGGGAATTCCTTTCCTGATTGTGTTGAACTGCAGCTACAATGCTCTGAGACTTTTTGTCTGACTTGTTGTTGAAGCCCAGAAAGGAAGTGGGGCGGCCAAAGGATTGTTGAGCAGAGAAGGAGAACACTTCCTGGGTGGGATAGGCAGGTGGGGAATGATGAATTGTAGGCTATTAGTTTGAGTTGGCACCTATGACAGCGTCTTTCCTGTTGTCCATGAGCCATTAGCCTGGTTAGGAATCCCTTTACTCGAGTGGAGTTTAGTCCCAGCTAGGGGGTGACTCACTCTTGAGAGTGATGAACAGTGTGGTCTAAGGCTAGGAGGCTCGTAGAAGTTCTGCATGCAATTGGTGACATTCTTACCAAGATAAGTGCCAATTGTGTGATAAATTTACATGATGCATTGTTATTCACGTGCTTTTTTATGGGTTATCATATGTGCGATTATAACTGTGTTTATTTTTATGGGCATTTCCTGTATATGTTGTATGTATATGTTTACTGTTATTTCACTGTGAATCTGTGTATTACAAATGTATTTGTATGTTTACATTTTATATATAATGTTTCCGCAAGAGTTATGTGTGTGTATACTTTTATTGCATGCAGTTCGAAAAAAAATTATGTGGCATAGCTCAGTTGGATATTGGGTATGTTACAGTATGTTCCGCAGAGAGAACGTAAGAGTTCTTTGGCGTAGCATGGCCCGGCATGGATTGTCAGGGATGTTACATTTATAAAAGTGGGTCTCCTTTTGAAAATGAGACTTTTTCCTTCCATCCTTAGCATGAGAAGCTAGGGCTTGATATTCATCTCTTAATAGGACGGCTTCATGGTTGGCCACTCTTGCTTCTTCTTGAACACATTCTTCACATAAATTGTCAAATTGGATTTTCTCTTTTCTTGCACAAATAGTTTGGATGAAGGAATCCCAAGGTCTTATGAGACCAATAAGAGTTGTCATCATGAGTTCATATTCATCTAAGTTGTCTCCAATTGCTTCTAATTGTTCCTTGAATTAAGAAACCCTAGAGAAATAGTCTTGAATTGTTTCTCCTTTTTGCATCTTTGTATTCTTGAGTTGGGTTCTCAAGTTCATCTTCTAATTGATGTTCTTTCCTTCATACATTATGTTTAGGGCATCAAACATATCTTTTGGAGTACTCTCAGAAGACTCTTGAGGAATCAAGTGGTCTTTAATGGAATCTGTAATTATTCTTTTATCCCTAATCATATCCTTCTTGTACTTTTCTTTGGCTTCATATTCTTCAGGTTCCGGTACATTTTATTTTATGAATTTTGTAAGGTCATTCTCTTCAAGAATGAGTCCAATTTTGTACTTATAGGCACGGAAATTTTCCACACCTTCTAACTTGTCAACAATCTTGGTGCTTGCAGACATCTTGACCTAGCGCTAGAAAAATGCCTAGAAAATGAAAGTGCTCAGAAAATGAATCTGAACTTACCAGGAGATGCATTGGGCTGAGGCGAGGTTGTTGGAGTTGATTGTTTCAGAAAATTCCATGTTTTACCCCTTGAAACTTGACCTGCACAATTTTGGACTGGTACTTCTTGTATTGGTTCTGGTTTCCTGGTTTTCTAGTTTTCTGGAACCATTAAAAAATAGGTTTTGACTTTTGGAGAATCTGGCCACTGAAAAGGTTCGCTCAAGCTGCCAAAATATGCGCTAGGGAAAGGCGCACTTCACAAGATAGTTTTTGTTCAAAAATTCCTCTTCAGTAAAAAGTGTTAATTTCTTGTATGACAACAATGACGCTTTTTAGATATCCAGTGAAAGATGCTCTATTCAGTCAAGCTTTGATACCATGTTCAGATTTTAGTGTTGTTATTAGGTTATTTCCAAATTACATGAGCATTCAATGCATTTCCAAAACAACAACATAAATAGGATCACTTAAAGAAACACAATCACAAGGTACGCAACATTTTATCCTCGGAAACCCTCATGGGGGAGAAACCCTAAAAAAAATCATCAATAATAGATTGCCAATACAATGCCAAGACTAAGACCAAAACAGAAAAGATAAACCAAGACTAAGCATGCGCCTCTCTTCTCCTTCCTCCTGCAACAACAACTTCCTTCAAGATATGTGCACTAGATGACTGAGTGTAAGAGTGTTTAAGTGAGACACCATCCTCACATATAAATACTAGTTGAGGAGGCGCAAGGGTTATGTCTCTTCACTTAGTGGGGTTGACTTCTCCTAGAAGTGGTTAAAACCACTTTATAATTGCTAGGGGTATTCTTTACAAATACCACTATACAAATGCAGTTTAACCAATCCACAAAAGGGGATTTGATCTTATACAAAACCCGACTTGATAAATCCACAAAAGGGGATTTGATATATTAAATAATAACTCAAATATAATTATAATATTCCTTGAAGTTACAACATTTCAACATGGTTGTGCTCAAGGGAAACAAGCTCCAAACCCAACTCTCTATACCATAACCTCGTTGGGGACATGCACTATTAATGACAAGGAGTAGACTATTCTGATAAAACTTATCCGAATTATATTGAGAAATACGTGAAGGAAGAAATATAAGAGATATAACAAGGAAATCCACAAAGATATTACAATTAACATAGTAATATAATAAAACTTAGATTCTATTAATGACTATCTCAAATACAAAAGATTGTAAAATGTAAAGCACGCAAGCTAGCTGGAATGGTCGTAGCTTATCTCTGAAGAGAGATGTGTCGGCTATGCTCATTTGCAAGAAGTTAATTACAACGAGGCTCCAAAGGCCTTTTTAACATAAAGCATAAATTAGAAAACCATAAACATCCAAAACCATAACCCTAGAAGATGAAATGCCAAAAGGTTTGTGGGTCTCGATGGGGGTAGTTGATATGTCAACTTCCCGAGGGCACAAATTTTGCATACAATCTCTCTTTGGGGCGCTCGGTACCCCGTCATAAAGGTCTAGCCGAGGATAACACATTTTGAATGGCCCAATACATCCCATTAGGGTTCTATTGAGCATTTCCATGTCAAAAAAACATCGTTTAGGGACTCAAAACGACCTTAGAAGTTTGAGACCCGAAAAACTGTAGAAAAAAACTGTCGAGATGGAAATTGTAATTTAAACCAGTGGGCAGCCACCAATGTCCACCTAGATCATTCCTCCCCCCTTTGGAATAAATGTTCTCCATTGCATCAAGTTCCTCCATCAGATGGGGAAACTTCTATTAAATCTTACTCCTGGTGAGCCACTTGCCATGATGAAGAAATTGCCCTACTTTGACGACTCGATAAAGTTGGATGTTTTGCTAGTGGGTTCCCTTCTTCTTGGTTTCCATGATCTAATCAATTGACCCATGTTTAATGTGGTTAGGATTGAGTTATTTCGAGGCCAAGTGCTCGATCGTGTCTGAAGTGTCCAGGAGAGGTGGAAAATATGGTCGAAGTAGTTCCACATTAAATACCAGGTGCAAGCCAAGGAAAGGAGGAATACTTAATTTGAAATCATTCTCACCCAAAACCTTGGTGATGGTGTAAGGCTCGTATCTAAGTGGGCGTAGCTTCTGATGGGGTCATGTGAGGCTCTCTTTCTACAAACTGCAACTATACCTTATCTCCCACCTAAAACTTGTGTGGTACGAAATGTTGATTGTGACATGCTTGTGCTTAGCATTGGCTTTTTGCAAAATATCACGAACTTCTTGTTGGATGTGCTGGATTTGCTCAACAAATTTGGATACTTGATCAACCTCGGTCTGATCATGGGAGGAATCTTCCTATGCAACTGCAATGGTAAAAGTTACGTCAATGGGGGCCAATGGTTGGAACCCCAGGAACACCTGAAAAAGGTTGTGGCCAATAGAGTTGTGCAGGCATCTCTTGTAGCTATGTTGAACATAAGGAAGGCTTTCATCCCATGTGTGTGGATGTTTGGAATTATACATCCTTTGGATACGGAAAATCATCCCATTGACTACCTATGCTTTTCCATCAGTCTATGGGTGAAAGGCAATCGATTTGGTTAGCTTGGTGTCCATCATCGACCATAGGTTAGACTAAAAATCATCGAGGCACTTAATTTCATGATCTAAGATAATAATTGGTGAGAGCCAAAAATGAATCCAAACATGTTCAAAGAAAAGGTTGGTGATGGCATCGGCTGCGATGCTCTTCTTGTAGGGTGCAAAAACTACTATCTTAGAGAACCGATCAACAACCACGAAGATATAGGCGTTCCCATCCTTGGTTGAAGGCGGACCAAACATGTAATCCATGGAGATGGACTCCCAAAGCCTATATAGAGTAGGCATAGGGGTGTATAGCCCTTGTTTCTTGATGCTGGGCTTGGTAATGGCATAGGCAGTGCATGATCTGGTGTACTTGCAGACATCTTGTCGAAGCTTCGGCCAATAAAAACGTTTTTTCAATAATTCCAGTGTTTTATCTACACTAAAATGTCTTGTTTCTTGGTTGTATTGAGATTCCTAGATCATCTTTGCACGCTCGCTTGAAGGAACACAGAGATGGATTAGATGGCATAGTAATCTATCCTGGAGTTGAAAGTCTGGAATTATTTTTTGTGTTCTCAATGTCTGATGGGAAACAACAGATTCAGATTCATTGTTGTATTATTATGGCCACTCGAACGTAACATGCCCACAAGAGTTAAGAACAATGCTTAGTGCAACAACTAGGGGTCGACTGAGGAAATATGCAACATGGTTGGTGTTGCCCTTCTTGTACTTAATGTTCAAGAGGAATTGTTGCAGGTACGTGGACCACTTCTGATGGTGATCATTATGTAACTTTCCTTATGTTTGCATCAATTGCAAAGGCATGTGATCAGTGTGGATAATTGTTTCCTTCCTCATAATGTAATGGTGTCTACATGCCTACACAATGGAGTACATCTATTTGTCGTAGGTGGGGTATTTGCGAACAACATCAGATAGTGTTTCACTGTGATAGGCTATCGGATTCCCATGTTGAGTGAGGACTACATTGATAGCTTAATCTGAAGCATTTTTCTACATCTCAAATGGTTGTTACGGGTCTAGTAGAATAAGGGTTGTTCCTAAGAAAAGGTGGAATTTCAAATCCTTGAATGCTTTGTGTTGGAATGCATCCCACACAAACTTGGCCTTCCCTCCACCTTTGGTCACCTAGCTTAGGGCCCAAGCTACATGAGAGAACCTTAACAAAAACCTGTGGTAGAAGTTGGTGAGGCCCAAGAAGCAACAAAGCTTGGTCATTGTCTTTGAGGACGACCAATCACGGATGAGTTGGATCTTGGTTGGATCCACATGCACACCCTTCTCATCCATGATGTACCCAAAATATTGGATTCTATGCATGTCGAAGGAACACTTCTCCAAATTGGCATATAACTTTTGTTGTCACAGGGTTCCTAAGACTTGTTGAATATGCTTCAAATGTTCCTCCCAAGTTTTGTTGAAGATGAGGATGTCATCCAAATATATGACCACAAAGGAGTTTTTGAATGGGCGCAATATGTCATCCATCATCCACATGAATGTGGTTGGGGAATTAGTCAATCCGAAAGACATGACCAGATACTCAAAGAGTCCTTCTTTAGACTTTAACGTTGTCTTCCATACATTATTTTACTCAATCGGCACTTGGTGGTAGCCTAAGTTTAGATCAATCTTACTGAAAAGCTTGCATCCATTGAGTCGATTAAGAATATCATCAATCCATGGAATTGGGTATCAATTCTTGATTGCGATCTTCTTCAAGGCTTTGTAATCAATATAAATTCGCCATGTCCTACCCTTCTTCTATACCATAACAATTGGTCTCTCACAAGGTGAGGATATTGGTCTAATCTGGCCCTTCAAAATTAGCTCTTGGATCTAGAATTTGATTTCTTCATTCTCCATAACATAATGCTTATACAAAGGTTCATTAGGCAGAGGAGCATCGGGTGTCAAATAAATTGAGTGCTTTACCTGAAAATACACAAGCACCCCAGTAGGCGAGGTAAATATGTCTTTGT
The DNA here is from genome assembly GCA_010110895.2 of Picea sitchensis. NCBI lineage: Eukaryota > Viridiplantae > Streptophyta > Pinopsida > Pinales > Pinaceae > Picea > Picea sitchensis. The sequence continues at coordinate 72,170 of SNQJ01S0059340.1, forward strand.
TCTCTTCTACTATCTTGTCCACCTGTTTTTTTTGTGTAGAGAGACCCCATGTAGAGGTTTTGGCGGTTGCAGTGACCTTCCGTTCACCTTCTAACTGAACCATAAAGAGGACAAATATTTTTTTCTAAGAGACCACCTTTATGCATTGCTTTGCGGAGATCCAAGAGACCGCAGTAGTTGGGACTGCCTCTGGTACCCTATAGAGTTGATTTCCCAAAGTAATAATGGCACTATGAGGCCTAGATTCATAAACAACATGATACTTCTGCATATACAGTTTTCCTAACAAAACAACACAAACTTCAAGAGGGGAAACATCACACAATACCTCGTCTTTGAAGGGTTTGATGTCATATAGAAAGCGACATTGCAAGTTGACGTGAATGTCTCATCCCTAGTTGAGTCAACTGATGGTGTATGGTTGAGGATGAAACTTTTTTGTCTAGTTCAACCCCTTGACGACCTTTGTTGAGATTAGATTCTTCTGGCTAACAGTGTCAACAACGAAATGGAGTAGTGTCCCCTTCACCCACATCTGTGAGTGGAAATCGCACTCCCCTTCTTCAATATCATTTGGTTCCTCTGGATGGACTTTTGTGGTAGTGATGGTGACACTGGGTTCTACATCAATGACCCATTTTCCCTTTTTCATTTTTTAGTCCAAGTCCGAGTCAACATATGACCGAGAGGATTTTGTCTCAACCAATAATGATTTTTTGGAGAGACATTCATCAGTATTGTGCCAAGGGATTTTGTGGAAGTCATACCACTTCCCAGTGTCCTTCTTCAACTTCCCATTACCCTTCTTTGTTGGTGTCTTGGACCGGTTGTCCTCGGATTGGCCATCCTTTCTCTTTCCTTTGCCTTGGGAGTTAGGGCCACCCTTACCGAGTTTCTACTACGATGGGTTTGTAGAACGGAAATCTCGCTTATTCTTTTGCTTGAACTTCTGCTCAATCTTGATAGCATATTGGAAAGTGGCTACTAGTGAGGAGATGTCCAGGAACTCCATATGTGTTCGGATGTACCTATGTAGGCCACTGTGGTACTTTAAAACTAGGTGCCACTCGGAGTCTTTAATACCAAGATTTGTGCACAAGGTATGGAAGATGTTGGTGTACTCTGACACCATATGATCTCTCTCCTAACGCGGAGTTTTCCATCTCATGTATTGGTCATCATAGTTTCTGACAAGGTAGTATTTCTCCTTGAGACCATCAACAAAATCCACCCACGTGGGTCCTTGCTATGGGGAAAATCCCCTTATACTGGGTCTAATGTAAAGGCAGAGCAATAACTCCCTTAAAAGATTGTTCTACCCTTAAGCTACCCCAAAACCAATTAAACTAAGTGATGAGAAAGAAAGGAAAGAGGGTTAATGGGTGCACCTTTAGTCATTGTGGTTGGTGTTGGCCTCTTTCGCTTATTGTCGCCTCCTAGATTACGGGTCTCCTCCCAAATCTGACCTGCAAAAGGTTAGGAATACAATGCAACAACACATGCAATCTATATTGATCACTTTAAAAGTTTAGACATAGATATAAATGCACAAATTAATAAAAGCATGTAAACATAAGGTTTTGGGACAAGAATGAACTCTTTTATTCAATTTCAAGACAAAAAGGATTACAACCTTTGTCGGAAACCGCTCTACGAACCAAGTATGGGCTCCTCTGTCATGGATCCAAGTGCATCAATCCCACAGTAGCTTCTCACAACCAACATATCACCAAGGGAAGGAGGAAGGGTTGCATAAGGAGAAAGGCTGGAGTGGAAGGTTGAGGCTAAAACTCAGAATAGGATGCAAATCTTTGGCTAAGAAGGGGAAGGGATTTTGGCAGAGTTTTATTATTCTCTTGCTTGTTTTCATAATTGACTCCCCAGGACCTCTTTTTATATGAGAAAAATATGGTTATCTGGTTTGGGGACGGACTAGAAGGGGTAAAATGGTTAGGAAACCATCTATAGCCCGTAAACTCCATCGAAGATGTATGCTTCCTAACCAGGATGTATGTTCATTGGTGGGAAAGGGAACATGAAGAGTTAGATGTCTTGGTAGAGGAGGATCCAAGGGTCTTTTCCATGCTTAAGTAGTGTGGTATGTGGATATTTTTTCAATGTCCATTCATGAGGGCACAATCCAGATTACTAAACCACTTGATAGAGTACTGGCATCCAGATGCAGAGGCCTTCATGCTAGAGGGTCAATCATTGACTCCGACGACGGAGGACATTTACTTTATGACCGATCTCTATAGGAGGGGGGAACTGGTCAACTTGAGGACATTTCCTCCAGGAACATACAACATACAGGACTACATTGGGATGTATTGCAAGGTTGGCACTGAAAAAGTAGGATCTCAGGTGCCAATACATAAGATCACAAGCCTCAATCTTCAAATAGTACTCTTCATGATTGGGTGGATCACGGGATCTATAGCACTCCATCAGGATTCATGTGCACAGATGCATTGTGCAGTTTAGTTTCTATACGCCACTAATTTTGACTGGAGCACTACAATGCTCACATGCATGAAAAAACAACTAATTGACTATTGAAGAAGAACGAACAAGAACTTCGAGTTTGGGACCGTGCTATGTGCTTTCTTTTTCAAGAGAGTGACAAGCCTTAGCCTAAGGGAGACAGTACGAGGCCATATTGCCTCCTTTCTGGCATTGTGCAGGTGGGCAACTTTGTTACCTTGACAGGATGCAGGGAGAGTACAAGAGGCCTTTGATGACAATTTTTTTTACTAGTGGGCCCGTCAGATTCCTGTGATCGAGGACTATCCTTATGCAAGGATAAATTTTCTAAGAGATCCTAATATGCCCATGCCCCTAGGCGAGGAGCATGGAGAGATAGGTAAACACACTTTGAAGTTATTTAATTTTTTTAATTTGTAAATATTATCCTTTTTATGGTAATGTCAAAGTACTAACTCAATGATCTGTTATATACAGATGTGGGACCAGTGCGACCAACTAACTTCATCAGGACCAGGCGACGTCCTCGAATAAATGTCAGACCAGCAGGAGAAGGATGACCAGTAGCTGCAAGAGGACCCCTGACCGGAGAGGCTGAGAGAGTACTGCAACGAGTAGAGAGGAACCTGACAGCTCTCACTTGTGCATTGCCGATGGAAGAGATAGAGGATCTTCCCCCACCTATGAAGCCACATGTTGTAGGGGTGAAAACGTCATAGTTCATTATACTAGGGCCAACATGCCTAGACCATAGTTAGTATTGGACCACATATGTGCCGAGGGAACTTTTTGTACTCTATTATGTAGTGAGGGCTTGAGCCCAGCGATGTATATCGACTCTATTTGAGGCTTTATGGACCACTTTGTACTTATGACATTATTTTTGGCACACATTATTATATATATACATCTTTTTGCCTTATGGATAAAAAATTTATACAAATGTATTTACATGTGTGTTTATGTGTCTGTTTTTACTTTTCTGTGTGAGCAATATGCCAATCTAATACTTGATTAGTTAATGTATCAGTTAGTTGATTAGATCTCCTAGGAACATGAATATAAGTAATATAATCAAAATAGTGTTCTAAGAGACGTACCCTAAGGAATCGTCGGTGAAGGGTGGGATTGTAGACACGGTATACTCCATTTAACTGAGACACGACCAGTTGAGCATCTAGATAAACCCGGAGATGAGAAATACCATGTGACAAGGTATCACGTAGTAATTCTATTACGACATTGTACTTGGCAACATTATTGGTTGCTTCGCCTAGACAAATACCTCCAGAAGAAATCAACTGACCAAAAGGTGTAAAGATCACCCAAGTTGTGAAAGTAAGCATTCGTGTGTGTTGGCTAGCACCATCTATGAACCCAACATAGACCTGAGATTCACTTGACATCTGCCATAGTGACAAGAAACACAATAAACTACATGTCCATAAAACAAAAATATAAGACTGTATAAATAAAGCTATACATATATACAAGAAGTCATGCTCAAGTGACCAACCGAAGCATAATAATTCTTAAGGAAGAGCCCATTTCTAGGCTCCAATAAAGCTTTACCCTTGAAATCAACCATTTGATAGACACCCTTTTCTAAAACTTTCTTAACAATAAATGGTTTGAACCACATGGGTTTGAATTTGCCTGCCCCCAAGGGATCTTTATCTTGGTCATAGACCAGGACAAGATCGCATTTAGAGAAAATATAAGGGAAGATGGACCGATCATACTGACACTTGACACATTGTTTGTGAGCCTTGTTATCCAAGGCTTCATCTCGACGGTGCTCATCGAGCTACTCGAGATATAAAATACTCTCTTCAAGTGGTGTAGTGTCGGGTATGTTGATTTTTCTATAAGAGATTATATTGTATATTTTAAATGATTGTATTACAATGATGATTTTTTTCATATATATAGAACATATGGTGACCATCCATGAAAGGATGTGTCCCTTGGATAATAAATAACTACTTATTTATTATATATATTTATACTAAACTACTTTTCACTTTTTACTTTTCACATTATGAATATCGACCGTAGTTACAATTTCAACACTCCCTCTTAACTAGGTAGGTATTCATAACATCTGCAAAATCACAAGCAACCTTCCATATGATCTGGGAGAATGTATTGTCGATGTTTTCCAAACATCAAAATTTCTTCTCAACGAGACATTCTTCATCATGCTAAAGCTTGTCTCTGAAGTACACAAACTTCACTCTAGACTCATGAGTCAGTCTTGGGAGATGTCTCTCTCCCACCTGAACCGAGAGGAAACTCCCTTTGTGGCTCACCCTTTGAGCCAATTGACCCACTATGGGTCTGCATCTTCGAGCACTTCGAGTCCATATTATTCCTTTTCATGATCAAGGAAGGACTACGCCTGGGCCCATTTATAACAGGTAAACCCTTTTGATAAATGTATCCTATCTCCATTGATCTGGAGCCCAATCTAGGAGAAGGTCTGCCCAATGCTTACTGGGGTCATTCACATGTGTTTATACACATCATGTAGTTGGTATCCACAAGACTTGAGCTAGCTCATCCTACAAGGGGTGGTCAGTCCTTTAGTGTTGATCAAGATAAGTCATCTTGAACCATATTTTACATATAGAGAATTCCTCGTGAAACCAATGTCTTGGTTCCTTCATCTGACCATATAAGGCATGTTAGGATGAAGTCCACATTCCCTCCTACTAGTCCATATAGGACCCTCTGAGGAGAATGTCTCATGATGCTACCTCAAACATCAACACTCCCTCTTAGCTAGGGAGGTATATTTTCATGATGTCTTCATCTAGTAGTCCATTGATTGCTTTGCAATCAACTAGTAGCACACAACTACTAACATGTCATCAGTAGCTTGAACCATCTGTCATAGTCTCTACGATCGAGCAGCACACAACTGCTCCAAGTGATCTAGTAATCTGCATGACAATCATCTAGTAGCTCACCGCTACTACAAGTCCATCCAATAGAACACGATTATGTTGATCCATAGTAGTACAAAAATACTATCCAGTGGTACAAAACTATTGCTAGTAGCACATAGTTATTTTCCAGTGACACACAGTCACTGCCAGTGGTACACAACCATTGTAGCATACAACTATTGTCCAGAGACACACAGTCTCCTCCATCGTCTCATGACTACACACGTGTCTCGTAGTTGTCACACACTCAATGAAGTGTCACGTGACTATTTGAGCCACACTCTATCTGAGTAATCTAGGCTTGATGCGAGTCATTTGCATCATCTCTAAGTTGTACTAGCATGATGCTACTGCATCATATCTAAGTTGTGCTAGCATGATGTGGAGTATCATCTACATCATCTCTAACTCGTACAAGCATGATGCGAATGGATAATATCTAAGTTGTGTTGGCATGATATAGATCAATGCCTTTGCATCATCTCTAAGCCATACTAGCATGGTGTCAATGCACCATCTCTAAGTAGTACCGGCATGATGTGAGTCATCTGCATCATCTACAAGTTGTACTAGCATGATGCTACTGCATCATATCTAAGATGTACTATCATGATGTGACTCAAGCATATGCATCATCTCTAAGATGTACTAGCATGATGCTAATGCATCATATCTAAGATATACTAGCATGATGTGTCTCAAGACATATGTATCATATCTAAATTGTACTAGCATGATGTTGAAGCATCATATCTAAGTTGTACTAGCATGATGTGGAGTATCATCTACATCATCTCTAAGTCGTACTAGCATGATGTGAATGCATCATATCTAAGTTGTACTAGCATGATGTAGATCAATGCATCTGCATCATCTCTAGCCGTACTAGCATGGTGTCAATGCACCATCTCTAAGTTATATTGGCATGATGTGAGTCATGTGCATCATTTCTAAGTTGTACTAGCATGATGTTACTACGTCATATCTAAGATGTACTAGCATGATGCAACTCAAGACATCTATATCGTATCTAAATTGTACTAGCATGATGCTAAAGCATTATATCTAAGTTGCTCTAGCATGATACAGATCAACACTCCCTCTCAACCAAGGGAGCAATCTCCACAAGTCCCAATTTGTCCTTGAAGTACACAAACTTACCTTTGGACAAGTGCTTCATCAGAATATCTACTATCTGCCCATTAGTGGAGATATACTGGAGTTTTACTTCTCCCTTCTAGACTCGATCACAAATGTAATAATACTTGATTTCAATGTGCTTAGACCTGTCATGGAACATTGAGTTCTATGAAAGCTTCACACAACTTTGATTGTCGCAAAATATCACGGTCGAATATGACACCTGATCAAATAGTCCAAAAATCAACTTACAGAGTCATATTGCTTTCGTACAAGCATCACATGTTGCAATGTACTATGCCTCTACAGTGTTGAGTGCCACATGTTTTTGTTTCCTGCTAATCCAAGATATCATGGAGGAGCCCAAACTAAAATAGGTACCAAAGGTACTCTTTCTGTCATCCACACTCCCTGCCCAATCAGAGTTTGTATATCCCTGCAACATTACTTCTCCATTATTCCATATCTCTACAAGATCACAACCATGTTCTTCCTCTGTTAGAGGAATTTATTGTTTGGCCTCTGCCACACCTCCAATTCCTTGGAGAATACTCAATCTCCTGACAAGAACAATGGATCATCCCAAGAATAACCAATCTGGGACTAGCTCCTCTAGAAGTGGATCTGCATGTACTGAGAGTAGCTCCTCCACTCTCTCTGCAATTGATCCCTCTGGAGCTCTGCAAATGCTCCTTTTGGGCTCCTGCAACTTATCCCTCTGGGACTCCACCTCCATTGGATCTATCACCATATATGCAACTGTGATCGACAACTGCTCCCGCTGCATATGCAAATCCCTCCCACTTCATTTCTACACAAAACAACACATAGCCAATTGGGATACTTTATTTTCCCTGAATTCCAAGTCAATCCTGGATCCTCACAATTGCATCCCCAATTGGTAGTTTTTCTTTCCAATTCTAGCCAATTTTGGATCGCCGTGATTACTACCAATTTTGAGTGATATGCATCTGACTATCAACTATTAATTTCATCATTGTTTACTAGAGTTCGATTCAAGAAAACTAAGAATTATTATGACAAAAAGTGAGAATTCTTATGACAACAGTGATAGAACATTTTAGTCGTTTTGGAGCCACGTTGACTGAATCTCATAGCCCAGAAATCACAATGGACCCCTCCACAACTTGGAGCGATCTCAACGGAAATTTTCTACTAGATTCAAAAGATGGGTGCCACAACGCCATTGAACTACCTGATTATCATCCTATTGCTCCATCATAAATGTGATGCATGCAGATTGCAATGCAAGCCAAATCGAATATTACTTTTATTGCGGATTTGAATGCAGTCTGCAGCGTATGCAAAATACAACTTATGACTCAAAATGCATGTTTTTGTCGTTGTGCTTGACTGCACTAAATATGCAAGATGCAACATCAACTATGGTTATTCATATGAGAAAGGAGAATATGAGATAACATATTTACTGCATGTATGAGTGAAAGTAAGTGTGGGGATAAAATATATTAATCTCTTCTGCATGTAGCCGCCACCTTTCATTGCAGAGCGTCCATCCATCCATCCATCCACAGAACGGGAGGGAGATGATTTTATAAATGGAACTCGCGTTCTATTCTCATCAAACGTTCGATATTTCATTTTAGTGATCTACAAACATAATTTGTTTTTCATTTAACGTCGATCGTTCTTATGCCCGCAATAGCTAGTTCTATTCCGATGATTATTACAGTGAAGAGTTTGGAAACGGTGTAGCCCATGTCTCTGTGGATTATCTCCTTGTCCGTCCTCTCACAATATCGAACTTGGAGTTTGCAACCTCCACAACCATTCTGAATATCTGTTGAAGGGCTATGCTCGCAAATGGATAGGGTGTTATCTCACCATCAGAACGTTGCCCATCATGGAATGGGATTTGCCGCTCACCATCAGAACGTCGCCCACCATGACGGACCTTGGTGCAACTAGTCACGTGATATCTCTCTGCTGCAATCAGACGGACCTTCATGGTCACTGAAATTACCATTAATAAGTGACTCTCTCATCGTGTAAACCCACCCTCCAATATGCATATCCAAATAAATCGCTATATACCTAGCAAAGCACAACGAGAACGGGCACTACGCTTTGATTTGCCTCCTTCAAGTGGTAGTTATGGGAACAAGTGAGAACAGGCACCAACACACTTATACTCAAGTGGTAGATAACAGGCAGTACACATGAGAATATGCACCAACACACTTATACTCTAGACATTGTGTAAACTTTCGAAGCATTGGATATGTGCTTCCTTGCAGCATATCCGAACGGTCACAAAATATTTACTTGATCTGAATAGAATTTATGTGAGGAATACAGTTAGATCTATTGATTTTTCTACGAGATAGAAATCTTCACACAAGACTCAAACTATCTCTCTTATTTTCTTGGGCCCTCCCATGAGGGATTCAAGCCCAATCCCTCTCTGATACCATGTTGATTTTTTTTAATAAGAGATGATATTGTATATTTTAAATGATTGTATAACAATGATGAGTTGTTTCATATATATAAAACATATGGTGACCATCCATGAAAGGATGTGTCCCTTTGATAATAAATAACTACTTATTTATTATACATATTTATACTAAACTACTTTTCACTTTTTACTTTTCACATTATGAATATCGACCGTAGTTACAATGTCAACGGAGAGTAGCTCCACTGCCAACTTAAGAGAAGGGATTTGACATTCTATGGGAAAGACCTGTTAGAATATAAAAGATTGTGCTTGGTTTACCATTGACAATACCCTTGTCACCCAACCATAGGTCGAAGCTACCCTCCGAGCACCTTGACCTTGACAGAGAAAAGAATCCTGGTAGCAATCCAATAGCCAAGAGAGGCTAATGCACCAAGCAAGAAGTAACCAAGTTGATCAGATAGTCCCACCCAAGAACTGGCGCAGCACCTTCCCCGGGACTTGCGCACAAAACTGTTGGACTGCAGTGCGTAGAAACTGCTCTCTGCAATTCTGAGAAGTGTGAATAATGAGAGACCGGTGCCTGTATTTATAGTAATTCTGGCAGGCTTGCCTGGGCCGACTTCTCCTTTTGGGTACTAATTAATTCATATTAATTATATTTCTGCAGCCGACATCTTGTCTAGGGTTTCCTTCATTTTTTTGCTTCCTTCCGGAACATTCTAATCTTGTCAAAGGTCACAATAGAGGTTCATACCTCCCAAAGCTACCATAATATCAACACTCCCTCCTAGCTAGGGAAGTATGGTCTTGAGCACAAACACACCATTCAACTGGTAGTGTCACGAGCACCATCATTATTATCCAACTGGATAATCTCTTATGACAACTGGTACAATATCATTTGATAGAACACAATTGTGTTTATCCATGGTAGTACATAACTACACTCCAGTGATTTACTACCACACCAAGTAGCATACAAGTACTTGATCAGTGGCGTATAGTCACAAACAGTGGAACATATCCACCACAGTAACATAATTCTACTGTCTGGAGACATGCAGTCTCCATAACAATCATCTGATATCAACCTGCATAGAAAATATTGTTAAAAATAAACTGAATCATCCGGGCCAATATTTCACTCACATCTGTGAGATATGAAAGAATATCTTCCCTCAGAGTAGAACAATGAGATATCTGGACTATTCTTCTCAAGCAAGGAAGAATAATTGTCCTGTCTTCTTAACCTGGGCCATTCCTCCTACACTAATCAAAGTGCACCCTTGAGAGAATGTATAAACCCTAAGGAATGATTGCCCGGACCATATCCTTTGTTAACCACAAGAGGAAAAGAATGTCATGTATCAACCTCCAAAACAGACCATTCCTCATGTTAACCACAATGAGAAATCGTTGTCTGGGGAGGCGGGCTAGTCTTCTTGAGTAACCCTCAAGAAGAGAGACTGCCCTAGACCACTCCCCATGTTAACCACAATGGGAAGTCGTTGTTTATGATACATCAGCAATTTGGACCATTTCCCATGTTAACCACAATGGAAAATCATTGTTTGTCAGAAATCTCAATCCACTTTCCGAACAGGAAAGAATTTGTCCGAGCTGGACTATTTTTCAATCACAAAAATAAATGTCTTCAACAATATTTTTAGTGCTCCCTCCCAACTAGGAAAGTCATTTCTTCCCTTTCAACTAAGGGAGTTATTTCCATGATCCCCATCTTCTCTCGGAAATATGCAAACTTTATTCTGGATAGAGGTTTTTTCAGGATATCTGTTGTCTGCTCATCAATGGGGATATACTCGAGCTTTACCTCTCCTTCCTGGACTTTATCTCGAATAAAGTAGTATTTGATCTCAATGTGTTTCGACCTTTCATGAAACATGGGATGTTCTGATAATCTTATACAACTCTGATTGTCACAATGTATTATG
>SNQJ01S0059340.1:85881-97734 GCA_010110895.2 Picea sitchensis
TCTTTTTGAGCGAGATGCTCCATCACAAGGTGTCGGATCTGAGATTAGGGTTTCTGTAATTGCTTCTACTAGTAACCCTAGCAGTAGTGTCCTTGGAAGCTTCTCCTGCTAGTAACTCTAGCGGCAGTTCCTTAGTGAGCTCAATATCCTAGCGGCTATGCTTCCTTCCAATGTTTAGACTGAATGAAGGAGGTGTGGGCCCATAACCTGTTAGAATATAAAAGAGTGTGCTTGTTTTACCATTGACAATACCCTTGCCACCCAACCATAGGCCGAAGCCACCCTCCGAGCACCTTGACCTTGACAGAGAAAAGAATCCTTGTAGCAATCCAATAGCCAAGAGAGGCTAATGCACCAAGCAAGAAGTAACCAAGCTGATCAGATAGTCCCACCCAAGAACTGGCGCAACACCTTCCCCAGGACTTGCACACAAAACTACTGGATTGCAGTGCACATAAACTACTCTCTGCAATTCTAAGAAGTGTGAATAATGAGAGATTGGCACCCTGTATTTATAGTAATTCTGACAGGCTTGCCTGGGCCGACTTCTCCTTCTGGGTACTAATTAATTCATATTAATTATATTTCTGCAACTGACATCTTGTCTAGGGTTTCCTTCATTTCTTTGCTTCCTTCCAAAACATTCTAATCTTGTCAAAGGTCACAATAGAGGTCCATACCTCCCGAAGCTACCATAATTTCAACAAGATGCCTCCAGCCCGTAAACGAGATGGAAAGGAGAAAAATCGGTAGCAGTCTTGACTGAGGTTCGATAAGCCCAAAGTGTCGAGTACAACATCAAATGCTAATTTGACTTGGATGAATTGATCGCTCGCTGAAGAATAGTCTTGAGAGACTTATTAACATCCTCAACTTGACCATTCTCTTGTGGGTAGTAAGATGATGAATGTTCCTATTTAAACCCTAGTTTTGATGTTAACTCAGACATCATTTTGTTTGGAAGTGACTACCATGATCTGTGAAAATCTCCTTCGGAATACCAAACCTGGCTACAATCTAGTTAAAAATGAAAAGGGCAATCGTTTCCCCATCATTGCAGAATGTCGGCATAGCTTCGACCCACTTAGTAAAGTAGTCTACTGATACGATGATATAGTGATGCCCCCTAGCTGAAACTAGGTGGCATGTAGTGAAATCAATCCCCCACTTGGTGAAGGGACCAACATAAATAACTCAAAACATGGGAGTTGGATGTGCCTGCATATTCTGAGAGAAGATTTGGCATGGGTGACACTCCTTGACCGCCTCTACACAATCTTTGATTAACGAGGGAAAAAAGTATCTAGCGAGAAGAATATTTTGGGTTATTGCCAACCCAAAGAGGTGAGCGCCACATGCTCCTATGTGACAGTCATTCAAAACAAGTTATGCCTCTTCGTGAGTGAGACATTGACGGAGAATGCAATCCACTCCTCGACGATATAAAGTATTATTGAGGATAAGATAGTTCTACGCTTGATGGTGTAATCATTGATGCTCATCGCAAGAAGAAGAGGATGGGCACTTCAAAGTCTGAAGATACACAAGTATATCTCCATACTAAGGGTCTGAAGATGCAATAAGAAAAAGATCTCCATTGATCGGTGACTCTTCATGAAAATTATTACCACTCTCGATTGGAATTTCTGAGATTAGTTCAGCAAATACCAAGGACTTTTTAGATTTTTCCATAACAAAATCCAAGTCAAATTCTTGTAGGATGACTATCCATTGATTGATTTTCCCACCGATGATATGTCGTGTTAACACATTGAAAAGGGTTCACGATAGCTACGACGGTGGTCTTGCGAAGTAAGATGTAATGACGGAACTATTGGACAGCATGAATAGTTTCCAAAGCAAGTTTCTCAACATGTGTGTAGTTGATTTTCAGTCCTACAAAGCCTCAGCTAAGATAGTAGATAACATTCTCTTAGAGTGCATCATCCTCTTGGACCAAGACCATGTCGATAGTAGACTTCGCAACGACCAAATACAACAAGAAATCCTTGCCATAATCCGGAGGACTGAGCAGAGGGGTAGATTTCATAGCACGTTTCAACACTTCAAAAAAGTGCTAAGTCGCTTCATCCGAACAGAATGGGACCCCTTCTTTTAAGAGACGCATAAACCCTTTAGTAATCTCGGCATAGTTGGAAACAAAACATCGAAGAAAATTGGCTTTCCCCTGTAGACTTTGAAGCTAGGGGATTGTGCACATGGGGAGGTAATTGAACTATTGCATCAACCTTCATAGGATCAACCATGATCCCTTTAGTTCACACGATAAAACCTAACAAGCGCCCCGATGTCACGTAAAAAATACACTTATCTGTATTCAGGTGAATCCGATAGTAGCGACACCTCTCAAAGATAAGTTGTAAATGGGAGAGATGATCAAATATCTTACGAGAACGTGATGCTAGATCATCAAGATACACCTCAACTATGTGTTTGAGGTCATGGAAGGAAAATGACATGACCCGCTGAAAAGTGGCTCCAGCATTTTTAAGGCCAAAAGGCATTTTTCTGTACGTGAATGTACCCCAAGGAAAAATAAATTTCATTTTATGTTGGTCCTCGAGCTTGATCTGAATCTGATTGTACCCAGAAAAACCATCCATAAAAGAAAATACCTCACATCCCACACATTGATCGACAATCTGGTCAATGAATGGGGTTAGAAAATTATCTTTCGGGCAAGCTTTGTTCAAGTCACAAAAGTCCATACATACATGAATCATACCTTTCTTTTTGTTGACAGGAACATGGTTTGACACCCGTTCCATCAATTGCAGAGGATAGATGAAACCAGCCTTGATGAGTTTCTCTACCTCAACCTTGATAGTCAATGCCTTGCGAGGATTGACTGGGTGAAGCTTCTATTGGACATGCTTAACATTGGGGTGAGTTGTGATCTCCTGTTCAACAATATGTGGATCAATGTCTGGGATCTCCTCATAAGACCAGAGAAAGATGTCGTGAAACTCTTTAAATAATTCAGTGTAGATTTTAATCTCTTCGGGAGGATAATCTGCTTCAACAAAGACGTTTTCCACGACGCCAGGGGTTCTAGAGATGTCGATAGGAATTGTTTCAGCTATGTTTACCATGTTTCCCTCGGCATAGATTATGTGTGTGGCCAAAGGGTTAACAAGACAAGTGGCATCTCCATTTACATTCATAATGAACTCTCCTGCCTCTATTCTCTTCACGTCGGGAAAGAAATAAGATATGTGGTGAAGATCTCCCCAAGGTTTGTCTGACCCAGTCATTGCCTGTAAAATCGCCTCGTCAGAGGGAAAGACTAAGTCTAGAGAATCACAAGTGGTGAGAGAGTATTGATCCCAAACATTCTTTAGAATGGGATCTAGCTCCTATGGGGGAGCTCGATCAGGGTTGGTCGAGGCTTGTTGGACAATACTGTATGCAACCTCAACAGTGGATAAGGGCATATCCATTCCAGGGTACCCTTCCCCTTCCATCGAAGCTAATGGGGAAGGTAAACTCCACGGGTCACTAAAGTAACTCATTCTAAAAGATGTGACTTGAAAAATCGCAGCCTTCGGCTGATTGGGGAAAACCGAACTAAAATTGACATCATTGGCAGGGGGCGGATGATAAAAAGTACCCATTAAAGATGGAAACAATCCGGCACCTAAGTTGATAATACTTAGCTGCAGGTTGTCAATCATTGGGACCGTGGATGCCCTCGATGAAGGGTCGAGACAGGGGAAGGATAACTAATCAACGGTTATAATCTGACCTTCGTGAGGAAAACATAAGACCCAAAAAATGGTGGATACAACTGTTTTCATAGCATAGGTCCAACTTCGCCCTAACAAAATATTGTAGTAAAGAGGCGCATCGACTACTTCTACTTCAACGCACACAGTTTTTCCCTCCAACTACACAGAGAAGGAGGGAATTATGTCACGTTGTTTAAAATATCGACCATCAAACGCAGTTAGCAATGTGGGCAACAGAGATAACTCAGGTTGGTCGATGGCCTTCCAACATGCCAAAGACATCATGCAAGTCGAGGCACCCTCGTCAACCACCGTACAAAATATGTTCCATGTCAATGATTTTGTGGCATACACCGCTACTATCTGAAAAGCTACGTGGTGAGGAAGACAAGGTTTATAATCTGTAGGGTAAAAAACAATCATTCTAGAGTTAGTGGTCTCGGTCGCTCCCAAGGCAGACAGCAATTCTTTCCTATGTGAGGGGAAGCTCTGGAGAACTTCTAGAATGGACATTGCACAAGGATTTTGTGTCAGATCCTCCATGACAGAGTAATTATGAGCAACCCTTGCATTCGGGTTGTGAGAAGACTTTTTAAATGCACCTTTACAGATGTGAGTCATATTTTCTCCCACGGTCTTCTCAATTTGAAGAGGAGGCAGTGGGTTGGAGGCTTCTTTTCCCTTATCAATAGATTATGAAGTTTCGTAATTATGAGCCCTGGTTTGCAGATGAGCTTCGAACTTCATCATATAAATGTTTGTGGCTTCGTTGTTAGTATTAGATGTGGGGGCTCCCTAGTTTCCCCCAAGCGCATTCGTGGATGAGGAAGCTTGAGGAATAAATTTCCCTTAGGGAAAAGGGTTGGTTAACACGAAAGGTTGTTGTTGTGCTAATAGATTTTGGTCTTCCTCAAGTCGAGGGCATTGGTGAATTAAGTTGTTGTCCGTGCAAAGCTTACACGGAAACTTCACCTTCCTCTTTTATTTTTTTCCCTTGCCAACATTATTTGTAGCCTTCTTATCCCCCTTAACCTTCTTGTTTTCAGATTTCCTCTTTCCTTTGGTTTGTTGGTTACCCTTGGGATTTGTCGATTGTACACTATGTACATTTGATGTTTGGGTTACGAGGGCATCCGAACTAGGAGTTTGGTTGGCCACGGTCTATTGAATCAATAACTGCAATAACTGATTAGTCAATTGATTTGTGGGCATGCTCTGTGATGAGCCTATTATGTCGTCGGAGTGAATCCCAAACTTCTATTTGGTCTTGTCGAATGTCGATCGTGGTGTGTTGGGAAGGATCTCGTATAGCATACCGGATTGAGAGTAAATCAATCCCAGATTTTGGGCTCTCATGATAGCATCGTCTTCAGAAAAAAAACCCTGGATCTCACAATGTCTTTGGATACACAAGGCGTCAAGGACTTTAGGAACCACTCAAGAAAAAATGCGGGAGGTTCCTTAACTTTCATAAAACTCTTTCGTCGTCACCATTCTCGAATGTGATCTGAGATATGAACAACTTTTGTTTGTTCGAAGTTGGCCAGCAACTCAGTGTCGACCTCATATCTTACCGATATTTGGAAATGGTTTAAGAATACCATAGCTAGGTTGTTAAAGTAATCATACTTTGAGCAACCGAGGTCGATATACCATTTTGTGGCACCCCCTATAAGAGTGTGTTGAAACAAACACAACTGAACGAAATCATCCTTTAATGAGTTGGATGAGCACCATAAGTGAAATGTCATAACATGATCACCTAGATCTTCACTAGGCTTGCCTTCAAACTTAGGGATGTCCAAGGGAAACTTAGTCGGCATGGGGGGCCAACGCGGATCATGACAGATCGGGTCATTCAAAAGTCTCGACAAGTCTAACAAATGCAGAGTTGCCAGGAAAGGTAGTCTAGGTTGTGGTGGATTCAAATGAAAAGAGGGGCCTGGATTTTGGTTGGCACTAGGTTGCCAGGAAAAGTTTGGTTGTTGGCCAGGGTTTTGGTAGAAATCATGGTGGCCTTGTCCAGTAAAAGGAGCTTTTGTTTGATTCTGCATCCCTGACTCATTCCTATAGTTGGATGGCATGCCTTGTGTAGGGATTGCTCCTTGCACAATATTCCAAAGACCTTGGTTGGGGATTCCCCCAGTCGACTCTCCTGGCATAGGTATTGAACCATACCCGAGGTTTCACTGAGTGTGGGAGGGGCTTCCCCTGATCGACATCCTTTGCAAAGGAAACAAGCTCTGCCAAGGATTTCCAAGACCTTGTGAAGAGTAAACTCTTGTCATCGCTCCCTGCGAATAAACGAAACCTTGCATAGGGATTGGTTGACTAAAAATGAGGTCTCCCCCTGCCGAGAAACCAGATGATGAGAAAGCATTATTTCCAAATGCACTGAACAAAGAAAAAGGCATATATCCTACTGGATTCATGTAGGACTGAGGTCCATGAATCCCCCCACTGAACAAACTAGAGTTGGTGTTAGGCCCGATTGAATGTTGGAAAGTGCCTCCAAGTGAAGGGCACAGAGGAGGGATATGATCCCCACCATAAGGGATAGTGTTGAATAGGTCAGTGGTGCCCATGACAGATCCCTTTAAGGGAGAATTATAACTCCCTGCCCCCAGACCAATGGTATATACATTAGAGTAGGTTAGTACTGAACTATAGTCGAAACCTGACATCTCATATGAAAAAGGAGCACCAAACACATTCTGGATAGAGGGAACAGTGGTTAGAATCATCAAAGGGATTGTGTCACTGCCCAAAGTAGTGGGTGTCTGGACAGTCATAGTCCTAATAGGAGGAGGTGGGGGAGGAGGTACAACACCCCCTTTTGCGGTAGCCAAGATGGGAGTATGAGGACTCCCCAACAAAGTAGCACTATTTTATTCCATCATCGCTCATCTAAAAAACCAATGTTCAGATGAAGTCACCTCAGGAGGGACTATCTGAATTAGAAGCAATGTCGATAAGTCAATGATCAGAGGGCTTGTGGGCCTAAATCCTTTAGCTTCAAGATCATAAACGATGGGCTCCTCTGGTGAAGGAAAGTCTTCTCTAGGAGCTGGCTTGGGTACAGTTTTTTGTGGCTCGGTCGCTTCAAATGAAACCTCTTGATCTATCTTGCGCCTTAGCGGTGGCGGAGGTGGCTCCAAAGTAACCGATGGTAGGCCCTGAAGCCTACGCGAATGACGAAGCTATTAATCTTCCACCTTATGAAATGATCAAATGACATTGTAAGGTTGAGCTAGCGCAAAACACAAAGCACACACTAAAAAGTTCCTAATCGTAAAATCAAGTAAACAACTGACTGGCAGGAATAATAGTTACGCCAATTGACACTAGAGAAACTTACCGATGCAAGTGTAACTCAAACACGAAAAAACCCTCCAGGTATACTCTAAAAAGCGTGATCCGACGTTTTCCCTAGGTATCATGGTATACCCCCACATTCACCCATGTAAGTCCCTAAAAATAGGCAACTAGGTTGCCAACTCGCAGTCAGTCACCAAGTGGGTACAGTCGACAGTCGAGTTGATCGTAATTAGTAGGATAACAAAGTCTGAAGAATTTGAAGGGTACCAAAGGAAAATATTCCGAAATACAATTGAAGATGTCAAACAGATTCGAGGTCCACGAGGCTCCATAGTCAAATGTGATCAACGTAATTCCCAAGAAGGACCCTCAATATACGATCCCCACTACGCTTGGTCCGACTTTGGAGGGGTTATCTCCTCTACCTTTCCTCACTTGAATCCTCTATCATTTCTCATGTGACCTCATGTTTATCCCATGTTAGAGGGGGGTCTCGACTGACTCTTACGAAACTGGACTCTGACACTCCCTATCACAGACTCTTATGTTTGTTTAAGCAGCCTTGAAGAGTTTCCTCTACACACCCATTTCAAGGCCCTAGAGTCTAGACTACTTGGTGAACCCTACAAACAAAAGTGTAGTCGATTTTAAGTGTTTATCGTTGATCTTAAGTGGATTGATTTACTCAAAAGGGTACAGACCTGCAACTTATGGTGTTTACAAGAGAAAAAAGAGAAGAAAAACTTTAGAGTATTCGTACAAAAGCAAACTATGTTCTTCAATTGAAAAAATGGCTTTTAAATCTTTGTAAATGTAAACTTTTCAAAATAGTATTCCAAGATCCTAAAATGCAAAAATTTTCCTAGAATGCACTTTTCGTTTTACAATGTAAATGCAAACTACTAAACCTTCAAGGAAATAGCAAAAAAGGAACTCTGAAAAATAACTCTTTTCTTTTGTAATAAACAACCTATGCTACAACTACCAAACAAAAATGCATAACTAAATGCAATAATTTATTTTTTTTTGAATGCTAAGGAAACAAATTCACAAGTAAATGATCTTTTTCATTTTTCAAAGCATAAACAAGGTAAAGAGAAAATAAACCCAAGACTAACAAGAACCCTAAACCACTTCTTGAATGCAAAGATTCATTGGAATCCACAGGAGGATCTAACACTTATAGGTTCACCCTAAACATTCAAAGAAAAATAAAGAAAATAAAGAAACAATAGAGGTTATTTATAAAGTGTGAGATAAACTGAATCTTTAACCCAACCAAACACAATTAACAGAGACCCTGAAGAGTTTCAAAAAGGCATGAGAAACACAAAGCTTCTTGCTAGGAAAGTAAAAATCCTTTTTTTTTAAACCTTCCAAAACACAAAGACACGTGTTGTGCATAAACAACCTACGTATGTACGCAGGTTGTATACTATGTAGACCGCGTATGTTCACGGGCTATACTGAGGACATGGTGTATACACCTCTGTATACTTTCAAAAAGAAAAAGGTTTGGATAGCCAACTGGGCAAAGAAGGATGGTAGGCACCTGGAAGGTGACCAAAGACCCTAACTGACTCAGTAAACTTGGGAAACCCAAAAAGAAACTGAAAAAACTAAATCAAACCAAAATCTCCCACTAAGACCCTAGAGAGACTCCCCAGTGGAGTCGCCAATTTTTCTACGGGGAAAATTCCCCTATACTAGGTCTAATCTAAAGGCAGAGCACTAACTCCCTTAAAATATTGTTCTACCCTTAATCTACCCCAAAACCAACTAAACTAAGTGATGTGAAAGAAAGGAAAGAGGGTTAATGGGTGCACCTTTAGTCCTTGCGATTCATTTTTACCTCTTTCGCTTGTTGCCACCTCCTAGATTACGGGTCTCCTCCCAAAGCTAACCTACAAAAGGTTAGGAATACAATGCAACAACATATGCAATCTCTACTGATCACTTTAAAAGCTTAGACATAGATATAAATGAACAAATTAACAAAAACATGTAAACATAGGGTTTTGGGAAAAGAATGAACTATTTAATTCAATTTCAAGACGAAAAGGATTACAACCTTTGTTGACAACCGCTCTACGAACCAAGTCTGGGCTCCTCTATCGTGGCTCCAAGTGCATCAATCCCACATTATCTTCTCACAACCAACATATCACCAAGGGAAGGAGGAAGGGTTGCATAAGGAGAAAGGTTGAGGCTAAAACTCAGAATATGATGCAAATTGTGGGCTAAGAAGGGGAAGGGATTTTGGTAGAGTTTTCTTATTATCTTGCTTGTGTTCATAAATGACTCCCCATGACCTATTTTTATAGGAGAAAAATATGGCTATTCAGTTTGGGGGCGGGCTACAAGGGGTAAAATGGTTAGGAAACCCTCTATATCCCATAAACTCCGCCGAAACCCGTGCAATTTTATATTTTTTGCAAATTTTGGAGGTAAACACGGGCTAACTAGCAAGCAGCTCGTGTATGTACGCGGGATAAATAGCATGCAACATGTGTGTGTATGTGGTCTATTAGTGCAGCATGACACGTACATTATCCAAAAAATGTTTTTTTAAAAGGAAGCCTCAACAATATTTTGGCAAACTATGTAAATGGAAGGGCCAATGTCTTGCATGCACAAATAAGGCATTTTTGGACTATAACAATCCTAGCCCCAAAATTGCAGACTCATCCTCGACATGTTCTTCACAGTAAGTCTCCCACCATTCTCTGACATGGGGAAGGGCCTTAAGGAGTGCGAAGGTGATTTTTTCATTGTTGGAAAAAGTTTGGAGAGAGAAATAACCCTCTAGCAGACTTAACCAATTTTCCAAAGCGTCGGTGTCTATTTGGACTTCAAATAAAGGAATAAAAATGTTAACTTGTACCTTAAAGGTCGTCGCACCTTTGAAGTGACTACTTTTTGAAGGTGCCTCTATTGTTGTTGGTAGGTGTCAAAGGATTTGGGTGAAATTATCCATCATATCATTCCTCTGTCAAGCGAGGGCTTCCTTGAGAAATAGTTTGATAGGATCTCCTTCTCTATCTTCCCTCTTTTTTTTCGCCATTGGAGGTTGCTTGGGCGAGTGAGAGCAGCGGGCGAGAGCGGTTTTCCTCAATGGAAACAAGCTCCAAACACAACTCTCTATACCCTGACCCCATTGGGGACATGCACTAAGAATGATAAGGAGTGGATTATTCTGATATCGCTTATCCAAATTATATTGAGAAAGACATGAAGGCATAAATATAAGAGATATAACAAGGAAATACATAGAGATATTACAACTAACAGAGTAATATAATAAAACTTAGATTCTATTACAAACTGTCTGGAATACAAAAGACTGTAAAATGCAAAGCACGCAAGCTAGCTAGAATGGTGGTAGCTTATCTTTGAAGAGAGATGTGTCGACTATGCTCATTCGCAAGAAGTTGATTACAATGAGGCTTCAAAGGCCTTTTTAACATAAAGTCTAAATTAGAAAACCATAGACATCCAAAACACTAATATTGGAAGATGAAATGCCAAAAGGTTTGTGGGCCTCGATGGGGGTAATTGATAAGTCAACTTCCCGAGGGCATAAATTTTGCATATGATCTGTGTTTGGGGTGCCTGGTACCCCCTCATAAAGTTCTAGCTAAGGAGTACACATTTTGAATGGCCCAATACATCCTAATAGGTATCTATTGGGTTTTTCCATCTAAAAAAAAACATCGTTTAGGGACTCAAAACGACCCTATAAGTTTGGGACACAAAAAACTGTAGAAAAAAACTGCCAAGATGGAAACTATAGTTTGAACTAGTGGAATAGGTGGGCAGCCACCGATGTCCACCTGGATCAGTCTTACCCCCTTAGGAAGAAATTGTCTCCATTACATCAAGTTCCTCCATCATATGGGGAAACTTCTATTAAATCTGACTTTTGGTGAGCCACTTGCCCTGATGAAGAAACTGCCCTGCTTTGACGACTCGATAAAGTTGGATGTCTTACTGGTGGGCACCCTTCATCTTGGTGTCCATGATCTGATCAATTGACCCCTGTTCAAAGTGGTTATAATTGATTTGTGTGGGGTCCAAGTGATTGATCGTGTCTGAAGTGTCCATGAGAGGTGGAAAATATCGTCGAAGCAATTCCACATTAAATACTAGGTGCAAGCCAAGGAAAGGAGGAATACTTAATTCAAAAGCATTTTCACCCAAAACCTTGGTGATGGTGTAAGGCTCATATCGAAGTGGGTGTAGCTTCCGATGGGGTCCTATGAGCCACTCTTTCTACAATTGCAACCGTACCTTATCTACCATCTAAAACTGGTGTGGTACCAAATGTTGATCGTGGTGTGCTTGTGCTTAGCATTGGCTTTCTGCAAAATATCATGAACTTGTTGTTAGATGTGTTGGATTGTCTCAACAAATTTGGTTGCTTGATCAACCTCAGTCTGAGGATGGGAGGACTATTCCTGTGCAACTGCAATGGGAAAATTTATGTCAATGGGGGCCAATGGCTGGAACCCCAAGCACACCTGAAAAGGGTTGGGGCCAATAGAGTTGTGCAGGGATTTGTTGTAGCTATGTTGAAGATAAGGAAGGATTTTGTCCCATGTGTGTGGATGTCTGTGTTAAAAATAATAGGTGTGCTCATTTAACCATAAACAGTATAACAATATTGTCACCCAACCATAGGTTGAAGACACCCTCGTGCACCTTAACCTTGACAAAGAATAATTCTAGAAGAAAACCCTAGGCATAAAAGCCAATCAATGTAGCATACCTCTCTCCAGAGCCAGCA
>SNQJ01S0059340.1:97744-118367 GCA_010110895.2 Picea sitchensis
GGGGAAGGGCCTTAAGGAGTGCGAAGGTGATTTTTTCATTGTTGGAAAAAGTTTGGAGAGAGAAATAACCCTCTAGCAGACTTAACCAATTTTCCAAAGCGTCGGTGTCTATTTGGACTTCAAATAAAGGAATAAAAATGTTAACTTGTACCTTAAAGGTCGTCGCACCTTTGAAGTGACTACTTTTTGAAGGTGCCTCTATTGTTGTTGGTAGGTGTCAAAGGATTTGGGTGAAATTATCCATCATATCATTCCTCTGTCAAGCGAGGGCTTCCTTGAGAAATAGTTTGATAGGATCTCCTTCTCTATCTTCCCTCTTTTTTTTCGCCATTGGAGGTTGCTTGGGCGAGTGAGAGCAGCGGGCGAGAGCGGTTTTCCTCAATGGAAACAAGCTCCAAACACAACTCTCTATACCCTGACCCCATTGGGGACATGCACTAAGAATGATAAGGAGTGGATTATTCTGATATCGCTTATCCAAATTATATTGAGAAAGACATGAAGGCATAAATATAAGAGATATAACAAGGAAATACATAGAGATATTACAACTAACAGAGTAATATAATAAAACTTAGATTCTATTACAAACTGTCTGGAATACAAAAGACTGTAAAATGCAAAGCACGCAAGCTAGCTAGAATGGTGGTAGCTTATCTTTGAAGAGAGATGTGTCGACTATGCTCATTCGCAAGAAGTTGATTACAATGAGGCTTCAAAGGCCTTTTTAACATAAAGTCTAAATTAGAAAACCATAGACATCCAAAACACTAATATTGGAAGATGAAATGCCAAAAGGTTTGTGGGCCTCGATGGGGGTAATTGATAAGTCAACTTCCCGAGGGCATAAATTTTGCATATGATCTGTGTTTGGGGTGCCTGGTACCCCCTCATAAAGTTCTAGCTAAGGAGTACACATTTTGAATGGCCCAATACATCCTAATAGGTATCTATTGGGTTTTTCCATCTAAAAAAAAACATCGTTTAGGGACTCAAAACGACCCTATAAGTTTGGGACACAAAAAACTGTAGAAAAAAACTGCCAAGATGGAAACTATAGTTTGAACTAGTGGAATAGGTGGGCAGCCACCGATGTCCACCTGGATCAGTCTTACCCCCTTAGGAAGAAATTGTCTCCATTACATCAAGTTCCTCCATCATATGGGGAAACTTCTATTAAATCTGACTTTTGGTGAGCCACTTGCCCTGATGAAGAAACTGCCCTGCTTTGACGACTCGATAAAGTTGGATGTCTTACTGGTGGGCACCCTTCATCTTGGTGTCCATGATCTGATCAATTGACCCCTGTTCAAAGTGGTTATAATTGATTTGTGTGGGGTCCAAGTGATTGATCGTGTCTGAAGTGTCCATGAGAGGTGGAAAATATCGTCGAAGCAATTCCACATTAAATACTAGGTGCAAGCCAAGGAAAGGAGGAATACTTAATTCAAAAGCATTTTCACCCAAAACCTTGGTGATGGTGTAAGGCTCATATCGAAGTGGGTGTAGCTTCCGATGGGGTCCTATGAGCCACTCTTTCTACAATTGCAACCGTACCTTATCTACCATCTAAAACTGGTGTGGTACCAAATGTTGATCGTGGTGTGCTTGTGCTTAGCATTGGCTTTCTGCAAAATATCATGAACTTGTTGTTAGATGTGTTGGATTGTCTCAACAAATTTGGTTGCTTGATCAACCTCAGTCTGAGGATGGGAGGACTATTCCTGTGCAACTGCAATGGGAAAATTTATGTCAATGGGGGCCAATGGCTGGAACCCCAAGCACACCTGAAAAGGGTTGGGGCCAATAGAGTTGTGCAGGGATTTGTTGTAGCTATGTTGAAGATAAGGAAGGATTTTGTCCCATGTGTGTGGATGTCTGTGTTAAAAATAATAGGTGTGCTCATTTAACCATAAACAGTATAACAATATTGTCACCCAACCATAGGTTGAAGACACCCTCGTGCACCTTAACCTTGACAAAGAATAATTCTAGAAGAAAACCCTAGGCATAAAAGCCAATCAATGTAGCATACCTCTCTCCAGAGCCAGCAGACAAGGCAGCAAGTCCAAACCATAACCAAGAGAAAATCTAATCCTAAACCGAAAATACAAGTTGCAGTAGCTCGAGCTGCAGCTACTCTCCAGACTTGTGCACATACTAAATTTATGCATTGCACACTCTTAAATTTCTGCAGTTGCGAGTTGTATATGTCAAATGAGCTCTGGTGTCCTATATTTATACTACTCCTTCTTAGCTGTTTGGTCTGACTTCTCATTCTGGAGGCTAAAAACTCAATATTAAATATTTCCTTTAGCCGACTTGTCTTCTAGGGTTATGTCTAATGCTTTAGGGTTTCTTCTTGCTTCGCGGAATATTATATTCTTTTCAGGTTTACACCTGGAGGTTAATACCTCCTGCAGCTACCATAATATCAACACTCCCTCCTAGATAGGGAGGCATTGGAAGCAATGGTCTTGAGCACAAACATACCATTCAACCAGTAGCATCATCATAGACATACATGTTATCTCATGATTAGATCACGAGCACCATCATCACTATCAGTATCATTTGATAGCATCAACTGCATCATCTCTTGAAACCATACTCCATCTAAATAATCAGGCATGATGATGAATAAGTCACTCACTCCACAAAGTGATACAAGAACCATTCTTCTAATCCGAGCATATGTCCTAAAAGAATAACTATTCCAACAGATGTTGGAAGCCACGCCATGGGCTACAAGGACTATTCTTCTAATATAGACATACATCCTAGAAGAATAAATTTCCTGGACCATTTTCCGTCTAGAGAATGTCAGTCCATCAGTACACTGACCATCCATCTAGTTGATAATCATTTTCAACACTATTGATAGTCTACATGGCAATCAGAACAATGTCATTCAATAGAACACAACCGTGTTTATCCATAGTAGTACACAACTACTATCCAATGGTACACAACCACACCAAGTAGCACATGTCTACTTAATCAGTGACACATATTCACAACCAGTGGAACACATCCACTAGAGTAGCATACATATATTGTCCATAGACATACAGTCTCCATAGAAATCATATCAACTGATATCAACCTGCATAAAACAATATCATGATATAAACTGAGTCATCTGGGCCATTCTTCCACTCACATCTGTGAGATATGGAAGAACATATTCCCTCAAAATGTAAAACATCAGCCAAGGGATATTTGGACTATTCTTCTCAAGCATAGAAAAATAATTGTCCCTGATTTCTGAGCCTGGACCATTCACCTAACTGGGCCATTCCTCTGGCACTAGTCATATTGCAACCTGGAGAGAATGAGTTTGTCCTAGGGAATGCATGTCCCCGACTGTTGAACCTAGACCATTCACCTAACTAGGCCATTCATTCAGCACTAATCATAGTGCAACCTGGTTAGAATGAGTATGCCCTAGCGAATGACTGTCTGGACCATTTCCTAATGGAAATGACTATCCTGCACCAACCTCCAAAACGGACCATTCTTCGAAACTACTCACAACTGTGAACTATGAAAGAATGACTGCCTGACGAGGCAAACCATTCTACTTGACCACTACTCAGAGTGACTGCCCGACAAGGCAAATGCATCCCATGTCTTGGGAAGGCCATTGAGTACTATATTTTCCATTTCCTTTTCTGAAATGATTTCTTCAATAGCTTGTAGTTGATCTCTTAACCGAGAGATTCTTACAAAGTATGATGTTATTTTGTCATCATCATTCATTTTCATGTCACAGAGCTCATTCTTCAGACTCATTGCTTATCCAATGTTTCTAACTCAGAAGAGGTTAGTTAGGGCATCATACATCTTCTTAGATAAGTCAAGATGAGAGATGTAGGGTATCAAGTGGTCTTTTACAGAGTCCACTATGATACCCATGGCATTGATGTCATTGTCCTTGAACTTATCCATAATTGCAATGTTATGAGGTTCCTTCTCTTTTCCTTCTTAAAACTATGGTTCCATGATCTTTCCTTTCACGATATCCAACACTTTATTCTTGGCAAGGATGAGGTCAATCCTTGTCTCCGTGCTCTGAAGTTAGAAGCCCCTTCTAACTTTTTTTCCGACTTCATAGAGTAAGTCATGATTGCTTTGACTTGTTCAACTTTTGACTTTGACCAAAAACTCAAACTTGATGTCTTAGCTTACTGAGAGTACCAGGAGGTGCATTAGGTTAAGGCACACTAGGCTATCTAGAAATTAGGTCAATCTCTTCACTTAAGGTGCCTCAACAAGAGGGTTAGGGTTTCATTGTTGCAACAAAAACTTTAACTGCAACTGCAACTGTAACTGAGTAAATCCTCCCAATCTATATTCCAACGGTTAGACTGTCCGAAGATAGTGTGGGCCCATAACCTGTTATAAATAATAGGTGTGCTCGTTTCACCATAGACAATATAACAATATTGTCACCCAACCATAGGCCAAAGCCACCCCGAGCACTTTAACCTTGACAAAGAATAATTCTGGAAGCAAACCATAGGACGAATAGCTAATCAATGTAGCATACCTCTTTCCAGAGCTAGCACACAAGGTAGAAATTCCAAACCATAACCAAGAGAAATTCCAAGCCTAAACCAAAAATACAAGTTGCAGTAGCTGCAGTTGCAACTACTCTCCAAACTTGTGCAATTACTAAATTTATAAAGTGCACACTCTTAAATTTCTGCAGTTGCGAGTTGTATCTGTCAAATGAGCTCTGGCATCCTATATTTATACTACTCCTCCTTAGTTGTCTGGTTCGAATTCTCATTCTGGAGGCTAAAAACTCAATATTAAATATTTCCTTTAGCCGACTTGTCTTTTAGGGTTATGTCCAATGCTTTAGGGTTTCTTCTTGCTTCCCAGAATATTATATTCTTGTCAGAGTTCCACGTGGAGGTTAATACCTCCCGCGGCTACCATAATATCAATAGTTTGGAATTGTACATCCTCAGGATATGGAAAATCATCCCATTGACTACCTCTGCTTGTCCACTAGTTTATGGGTGGAAGGTAGTCAATTTGGTCAGCTTTGTGTCCATCATTGACCATAGGTTGGACCAAAAGGTGCTCAAGAACCTACTATCTCGATTTGAGATAATGGTTTGTGGGAGCCCAAAATGAACCCAAACATGTTCAAAGAAGAGCTTGGCGATGGCCTCGACCATGATGCTCTTCTGCTAGGGTGACAAAACTACCATCTTAGATAATTGATCAACAAACATGAAGACACAGTTGTTCCCATGCTTGGTTGAAGGTAGACTAGATATGTAATCCATGGAGATGGAATCCCAGGGCTTGTCTAGAGGAGGCAGAGGGGTGTATAGCCCCTATTTCTTGATGGAGGGCTTGGTAATGGCGCAATAAGTGCAAGATATGATGTACATGTAGACATCTTGTCGAAGCTTCGGCCAATTAGAATGATTTTGCAATACTACCATTGTTTTGTCAACACAAAAATGGCTTGTTCCCTGGCTATAAAGAGCTTCCCAGATTATCTTTGCACGCTTGCTTGAAGGAACACAGAGAGTACATATCTTTGTCATAGGTGGGGTATCTATGAACAACATCAGATAATGTTTCACTGTGATAGGCTATCAAAATCCCATGTTGTGTGGGGACTGCACTGATAACATAATCTGAAGCATCTATCTCAACCTGAGATGGTTGTTGTAGGTCTAGAAGAATAAGGACTGGTGGTGAGCAGAGGAGAAATTTAAAATACTTGAATGCTTTCTGTTGGGACACAACCCACATAAACTTGGTCTTCACTCCGCCCATGGTCACTTGTCTTAGGGCCCAATTGATATGAGAGAACCCAAAAAAAAACTCGCGGTAGAAGTTGGAGAGGGCCAAAAAGATCCAAAGCTTGGTCATTATATTTAGGGACGACCAATCACGCATGCCTTAGATCTTAGTTGGATCCACATGCACACCCTGTTCATCCATGATGTACCCCAAATATTGGATTCTTTGCATACCGAAGGAACACTTCTCCAAATTGGCATATAACTTGTGTTTTCATAGGGTTCCCAAGACCTGCTCAATATGCTTCAAATGTTGTTGGACCCAAGTTTTGTAGAAGATGAGGATGTCATCCAAATATACGACCACAAAGGAGTTTGTGAATGGCTGCAATATGTCCTCTATCATCTGTATGAATGTGATCAGGGCATTAGTCAAGTCGAAAGGCATGACCAACCACTCGAAGAGACCTTCCTTAGACTTGAAGGTTGTCTGGCATACATCATTTTGTTCAATGGGCACCTGGTGGTAGTCTAACTTCAAATCAATCTTATTAAAAAACTTGGCTCCCTTTATCTGATGGAGAAGATCATCTGGGGGATTGGGTATCAGTTCTTGACTGTGATCTTTTTCAAGGCTTTGTAATCAATACAAATTTTCCATGTACCATCCTTCTTCTAGACCAAAACAATTCGGCTCCCACAAGGTGAGGAGCTTGGTCTAATGTGGCCCTTCAAAATTAGCTCTTGGATCTGGCGTTTGATTTCTTCATCCTCCATAACAGTTGGGTGTCGTTTCTTAACTGTGATCTTGTTTAGGGCTATGTAATCAATGCAAAGTCGTCATGTCCCGTCTTTCTTTTGTACCAGAACAATTGGGCTCCCACAAGGTGAGGAGTTTGGTTTGATGTGGCCCTTCAGAATTAGCTCTTGGATATGGCATTTGATTTCTTCATTCTCCATAACATAATTCTTGTACACAGGGTTGTTAGGAAGAGGATCACTAGGTGTCAAATCAATTGAGTTCTTTACATGGCAGTGCACAGGCACCCAAGTAGGCGAGGCAAATATGTCTTTGTGCTCTTCTACTATCTTGTCCACTTGTTTTTTTGGTGTAGAGAGACCATGTGTAGAGGTTTTGGTGGTTTCAATGACCTTCCATTCACCTTCCGACCGAACCATAAAGAGGAAAGATCTCTCAGTTTGAGAGATCACCTTTCTGCAGTGCTTTGCGGAGATAAAAAAAAGACCGCAGTAGTTGGGACTGCCTCCATTACCCTGTAGAGTTGATCTCTCAAAGTAATAATGAAACTACAACGCCGAGTTTCATAAACAACATGGATCTTCCACATATATTATTGTCATAACAAAACATCACAAACTTCAAGGGGGAAACATCACACAATACATCTTCTTTGAAGGGTTTGATGTGATAGTGTAGACAACATTGTTGGATGACACAGATGTCCTATCCCTGGTTGAGCCAACCGATGGTGTATGGTCAAGGATGTTGCATCGTTTTTAGGTCTAACCTCTTGAAAACCTTTGTTGCGATTAGATTCTTCTGGATACCACTATCAATAATGAAATGGAGTGGGGTCCTCTTCACCCACATCTGTAAGTGGAAGATGCACTCCCCTTCTTCAGGCTCCTTTGGTTCCTCTGACTAGACTTTTGTGGTAGCAATGGTGACACTGGGTTCTATGTCAATGACCCAATTTCCCTTTTCCATTTTTGAATCAGAGCCTGAGTCAACATCTGACCCTGAGGATTTCATCTCAACCAACAATGAATGTTTGGAGTGACATTCATCAATATTGTGCTAAGGGATTTTTTGGAACTCACACCACTTTCTAATGTCCTTCTTCAAATTCCCATTATCCTTCTTTGTTGGTGGCTTGGACTTGTTGTCCTAGGACTGGCCATCCTTTCTCTATCATTTTCCCTAGGAGTTAGGGCCACCCTTACTGAGCTTCTACTACGATGGGTTTGCAAAACTAAAATCTTGCTTATGCTTTTTCTTGAACTTATGCTCGATCTTGACAACATATCGATAAGCGACTTCTAGTGAGGAGATGTCCATGAACTCCATATATGTTTGGATGTACCTATGTAGGTCATTGCGGTACTTTAAAACCAAGTGCCCTTCAGAGTCTTTAATACCAATATTTGTGTGCAAGGTATGGAAGATGTCGTTTTACTTCGACACTGTTTGGTCTCTCTCTTGACAAAGATTTGTCCATCTCGTGTACTGGTCATCATAGTTTCCAACATGGTAGTATTGCTCCTTTAGAGCATTAACAAAAGTTTCCCAACTGGGTCTTGGCCCAAAAATTGCAGACTCATCCTTGACATGTTGCTCATAGTAAGTCTCCTATCAATCTTTGACATGGGTAGGGTCTTAAAGAGCGCGAAGGTGATTTTTTCACTGTTGGAAAAATTTTCGACAGAGTTTTAACCCTCTAGCAGACTTAACCATTTTTCCAAAGAGTTAGTGTCTATATAGGCTTCAAATAGAGGAATATCAAAGTTAACTTGTACCTTAAAGGGAAACACACCTCCAAAGTGATTTTCGGTTGAAGGTGCCTCTGTTGTTGTTAGTAGTCATCGAAGGATTTGGGCGAAATTATCCATCATCTCATTCTTCTGTCGCGCAATGGCTTCTTTGAGTAAAAATTTGATAGGATCTCCTCCTTTGTCATCCCTCTTTTATTCTACCATTGGAGTTTGCTTGGGTGGGAAAGAGCGATTATCCTAAAGAGAAACAAGCTCGAGACCCAACTCTCTATACCCTGACCTCGTTGGGGATATGCACTAAGAATGACAAGGAGAAGACTGCTTTGATACCACTTTTCTGGATTATATTGAGAATGACGTGAAGGCATAAATATAACAAATATATAACAAGGAAATACATAGACTTAT
Source organism: Picea sitchensis (assembly GCA_010110895.2). Lineage (NCBI taxonomy): Eukaryota > Viridiplantae > Streptophyta > Pinopsida > Pinales > Pinaceae > Picea > Picea sitchensis. Next base: position 106,438 of record SNQJ01S0059340.1, read on the forward strand.
TACAAGGAACACAATAATACAATAAAACTCAGATTCTATTATTTTGACTGTCTGGAATACAAAAGACTGTAAAATGCAAAGCACACAAGCTAGCTAGAATGTTGGTAGCTTATTTCTGAAGAGAGATGTGTTGGCTATGCTCATTCTATAGAAGTTGATTACATTGAGTGATCTGGATTTAGGAGCGGAACGAACTGATTAACAAACTGAATACAATAAACACAAAGATATGAATAATAATACAGATATCCAGTGAACAGTATCTTCTATTGAATAATGAAATAGGTTGAAACGGTAAAACTACAGAACTGAAACACTTGCTTAAATGGTGGTAGCTATCTATGAGAAGAGATATAGATGCTACGTGCATCTGTTTGAGCAGAATGAATTACAATGAGGCTCTAGAGGACTTTTTGATATTACTCATGAATGCCAAAACCCTAGACATCCAAAAACCTAACCCTAAGAGGTGAAACGTCAAAAGTCACGTGGGCCACTATGGGTAAGTTGGTACCTTGACTTCTCGGGGTCGTAGATTCTACATACGACCTCCATTTTAGGCGTGTTATAGCTCGTTGGAAAGGTATTTCAGAGAAATACACATTACGTTATCAAATTCTAACTATGTTAACAGTTAGATTGGGGTGAGCCAAAAAAACATTGTTTAGGCCTCCAAAACGGCCCTGGAAGTACAACAATATGTGCTGACATGAAAACATACAAAATAAGCCAGTTGGATTAGGTGAGAGGCCACCAATATCCACCTGGAATATGTGTAGAACTTCAAACATACCCAGAAGTGTAGAACCCACAATTACAAAGAAGTACAGAAGAACGTGTTGAACTAAAAATGGACAAGAGGATCCAGTTGGAATAGGTGGGTGGCCACCAATAGCCAACTAGATCAATCCTCCCCCCTTAGGAATCAATGGTCTCCATTGCATTGAGTTATCCCATCAGCCGAGGAAACTTCTGTTGGATTTGGCCCCGGGTGAGCCACTTTCCATGGTGTAGGAATTTCCCTGCCTTGACAACCCGATAAAGCTAGATCCTCTACTCGTGAGTGCCCTTGACCTATGTGTCCATTATATGATCAGTGGATGCTTGTTCCATGCAGTCAGGGTTGATATCTATGGGTGTTAGTTGTTCTTCAATCTCTAAGGTGTCCAATAATGGTGGAAAACATGGTCGAAGGAGGTCCACATTGAACACTAGGTGCATGCCAGTGAAGGGTGGAGTGTTGAGCTCAAAAACATTTCTACCCATGGCCTTGGTGATAGTGTAAGGCCCATAGTGAAGTGGGCAGAGATTTCAATGGGGCCCTGTGAGACGCTCCTTATGCAAATGTAACCAGACTTTGTTGCCAACCTGAAACTGGTGTGGTACCCTACGTTGATCATGGCGTTGCTTATACTTAGCATTGGATTTCTGCAAAATCTTCTGGACCTGTTGGCGGATGTAATGAATATGTTCAATGAATTTGGTGGCTTTGTCGATCGCAGAATAATCATGGGAAGATTTTGTCTGTGTGGTGGCAAGAGGAATTGCAACATCAATGGGTCCCAGGTTTGGAATCCCAACCCCACCTGAAATGGGCTATGGCTAATGGAGCTATGGAGAGCCCTGTTGTAACTGTGTTGAACATAGGGGAGACTCTCGTCCCATGTACATGGATGCTTAGAGTTGTACATGTGCAAGTTGTGCACAATCATCTTATTGATGACCTATGTTTGGTTGTCTGTTTGGGGGTGGAAAGCAATGGATTTTGTGAGCTTGGTGTCCAATAGTGACTAGAGACTCGACCAAAATGTGTTGAGGAACCTGCTATCCCAATCGGAGATGATGATCTGTGGTATTCCAAAGTGGACCCACACTCGTTCAAAGAAGAGCCTGACAGTATCTACCGTTGTGATATTCTTCTTGCAGGCTATGAGGATGTTCATCTTCAAAAACCGATCAACGACCAAAAATATGCAGTCATTTACTTGTTGGTGGATGGAAGGCCAGACTTGTAATCCAATGAGATGGATTCCCAAGGATTCACGGGAGTAGGAAGAGGGGTGCATAAGCCTTGATTCTTGATGGTTGTCTTGGCAATGGCACAGGCAGTGCAAGATCTAATATACTTGTTGACGTCATGTCGAAGTTTTGGCCAATAAAAATGTTTCTGAAGAATGACCACAGTTTTCTTCACGCCAAAATGTCCTGCAATCCAACTGTAGTGGGATTCCCAAATCAGCTTTGCAAGCTTGCTTGTAGGAACACGAAGATGGGCCAGGTGGCATAATAGTTTTCCCTGAATGTGAAAATTGGTGACATACGCGCCTATACCCAAGAGATGATAGGTGGTGGCGAAGTCTGGATCTTGCTGATAAAGTTGGGGCCACTCAGATGCTTCATGTCCACAGGAATGGAGCACAGTGGTGACTACAGCCACAGGAGGTCGACTGAGGCATTCAGCGACACGGTTTAAGATACTTGTCTTATACTTGATGTTGAGAGGGAACTACTGCAAGTAGGTGGACCACTCTATCAAGCACCTAAAACAAAGGTTGTATGTATGTTGATGGGCGTAAGTGACACACCGTCAACTAGAAGGTTAGATCTGGACTGGGGTTGTCTAATTAACCCAAGTCGTTTGGAGTGATCTAACCCGACAGGTTTAATGGCTCTGTTAGCCAACTAGAGTCCTAAAAACAGTAAAAGAAGTAAGTTATTCTAAAGCTATGATTCTAACAGTTGATACACTAATTACAAATGTGAATGTACAAATGATTATAAACAATCTATATGCAGTTTACAAGATTTGCTTGAAATCTTGTGAAAATAGATTTTTGTAATAGTGTTTTAAAAGAAATAAATTAAGAATAGAAATCTTTCTAACGTTTAAAGATATCAAACTTATAAATACTAAGTGAATATGATTGAAACAATGACACGGAAACAGTCAAAGCTAATTAATGCAATCATCATTTCATTAATAAATAATTTAATTAAATAACACACAGACTAACCTCTAGTTGTTCAGCAAAACTGAGTTTAAATCTCTGTGTTGTTTGAGCTCATGCTTGTCCTGCATTTAAGGGAAACCTATGACAGAACAATACTAGTACTTCCAGAATACATTCAAAGAAGTGTTTGATATTTGGAGTGAATTTATAACAGCAGAAAGAAAACTAATTAAAAATCTTGTGATCTTAAGATAATCAACATCTGAGAATGAAAGAAAACTCAATTCTGAGCATTGATATTATCCATCATTTAACATCAAAAATAAACTCAATAATAAGTAAATGATCGATTGATCACGCATATAAAATGAACCAACATATCATGGAAAGCATTCAAATACTCATCGATATGAAATATCATGCAAAGACAAGGCTAAAGCTAAATCGACGAGATGTTAATTCATAACATAGAAATGACAGGAGAATGCAATGGAATAAGCATCACACATTTCACACAGGTCTAAAGCAAACAGTGAATTGTTTTCCCATATCAATTCCAAAAATTGCATGTCCATATTGTAGTCACAAAAAAGTTGTCTATACTACAAAACATCAACCACTATTTAAACCTGTCTTGGATCAATAACCTCTTATCATCAAAAATAGAGGGTAATCCCAGAAAATTAGATTTATTTACAAAAATAGGATAACAAAGAAACACTCATGTAGGATTTCATTCATCAAAATTAATTACATAAATGAAATTGTTTTATCAAACAAAATGAGAAGTCACTAAGCCATGCAGCGCATAATCCATAATTTCTTCTCTTTGTGAAAAACATCATAACTGTTTTTCTCCTGAAAATGATAAAACGAAATTGAATTTTAGATAACAATACAAACTAATAATTACAAATAGACTGGCTAAAGAATCGTGATATTCTGTAGCTAGTCTTAAATTAACAACAAAACCAAAATGAAATTATATATTTGATTTTTCCAACAGAATTAAATCAAAGAGAATCAAAACATTTTTTTACCGTTTTTAGAGATTAGACAATGAAGCATCTGATAAGTCTGAGTTAATGATAGTGTTGAAATTTGTTGCATTCTTGATAATCACATTACCATCTCATTTGAACCCTTTACTTTCCCAGTCGGCGTTGGATCGAACGCGTGCCTTTAATTCTTCATTTTCCCTTTCAAGCAAGGATTTTTGAGCTACCATATGGCTTAACTGTGCTTGGAGATAAGATATATCTCTGTAGTATCATTCAACCCAATCAAGACAATTTTCACAGTGTACAAGTGCTATGGCAGGCAGAGGTTGAGTGTGTTTTGCAATGGGTGCTTTGGTCTATTTTGTAGCTTGCCTCAAATCGTGGCTTATACCAGCGAAGCCTTCTTGATTTTTTAGGAACGGAGGTAGTTTAGAAACGAAATCATATTATATAGCTTCAATACTGATTTCATTTCCGAGGCACTGGTTATCTACATCTTCTCGTGCAGGAAATTCATTGATCCCGTCATCGGACAAGTGATCATCGACCTCGATCACTGGGATCAAGCTCAGATGATCTTGCTAGCGATTTCTGGATATTAACCTGCTTGGTCTCTTGTTTACAAAACTTAAATCCAAATTACCTTGTTCCTTATGCTTGCGATCTTTCTTGACTATCAATTTGTTCAAAACACCCTGTGTCGGCTCAACAGTAGGAGTAGGAGAAACCCTCTCCTTTAACACATATATAACCTCCTCTAATGATTTTCTGGGCACGAAATCATATTGTGGCTTTTTTCCCAAAGGGTTTTGAATAGAAACAAAGTTTATTTTTATGGTCGCATGGTATTCATGTGGATCAACACCTTGATTTTTGGCAGTAGGGTTACAAGGACTAGGGTCTGTATTGAAATGAAGAGGCGATTCTACTATATTCTCGGGTAGGGTGAAGTTGTTTCTACACTGGAAATCATCCCAAATATCCCCAATCCTAGCTAGATGCGACAACAGCAGAATCCAAATAACACCATGGTGAAAAAGACTTGAAAGTGGTTTAAACTTTTGTTTCTGATAAAGTTTAGACATTTTATGCAGGCTCATAAACAGATAGAAAGGCATATTTAACTTGAACCCTAGAAAAATCATCAACAAGCGAATGTGATACAAGAAAACTAAGCCAAACCTACCCTCACAAGTTATGAATTGTTTAAGAATTAGAAGCAGGTCATGCCATCGGGGTTTTATGAGAGTAATCGGTGTACCTTTAGGGAAACATTTCGATTTCTTAGAGACCATGAGAAGACTCCAAGGCACGCCTTCTAGTTTGGCATTTTTGAACCATCTTTCTCCCTCATGTGACAGTTTTGTAGCTCGTGCTATAGAATCCTTGGTTGCTTCGAGTTGCAGATCCTTGATTTTATCTTTAGAGCCATCAAATGATTGAGCGAATGCCTATGCAACTACTAGGTTATAACCCTCAAACTTTCAGATGAAAATGTCCTAGCCATGTGCATGTATATTGCTTATGGCATCGTCATGAGTGAGGAGGGCTTGCGAGCCATTAGGTTCAATTCTTACCATGGGAGCCATGGGTGTTATCGCACTGACACAGTAAAGGCAATGAGAGGTGGGTTTTTCTTTCCAATACACAAAAAGTAGGAAGAGGTCTGTAAAATCGAAAGAGGCTCGATGCCTATGGACTTGGGAGGTTATCATACTTGGAAATTTGAGTTTTGGGTGGGTAAGAACCAGAGGATGCGTAGGCTTGTAAACCACTCTGCGCAATGAACACTAAACCCAAACCATTACCACTTACTTACTTGAATAATGAATGCGAGTGTGAATTATAAAGGACAATATGATGATGTGGAATTGTAAGTACATCAGTCCTGTACTAGGGTGATAGGATTGTGATACGACTGGTAAGAGCAATATTCATATTTCGAATTTAAACCCAAGGTTCTGCACCATCAAGCATATCAAATGTAAAAATCATATAATCAACCATAGATGAGACTCAATTACATCTGCCAAAGTGAATAAATCAATGGCAATGGATCAATCAATTAGCTTACAAACTTTAAGATTTATAAGCATATAGATGGCCTTTAGGTGTAATCCCTTTAACAAAAGAAACAAAGAAATTACAAACTGTAAAATGATTACCCAAGCCAAACTTTTGTTTTAATTTCATGCTTTTAGTCATGAAATTAAACAAAACAAATGATAAATTAAAAAAAAAAACGAAAAACTCTTATACTCAGCTAGGCCAATGCATCTCCTCAAAACCAAAAGACAGGAACGTTTGTAAGTATAAGGAGGAGGCAACTACAAAAAAAATTTATCCCTTGGTGGTGACTTTTTATTATGATAAAATTTGACAGAATTGTTGGCTGCCAACAATGGTGACACGTTGGGCGAAGCAGTCATCTCTGCATCACCAAAACTTCATATCAGGGGCATAGATGATTTGGCAATAAATTTTAGAGACAGTTAACGACAGATCAAGCATTTTGAAAATAACTCAGAAAAAATAATCCAGTCATAGTATTGGAAGCATTAATGTCCAAAATTGTAATTTGGTATCTTGTTTAGATCATAGGTGTAGCGATGCTTATACTGATGACTTCGATACCGTTGACAGGGCCACTGCTGCCAGCAAGCATCCATAGCCTCGGAAGGGATGTCATTTAACCCACTCTAGTACCTTTATCATGTCCAAGAGTCGTCCATTTATGATAAAAGCATACTAACACCTGATCAATTAAAAAAATCATATCAGACGATCTTCGAAACCCGACATTGCTTTGTTGCCAGTAGGCCTGTTCAGTACCCCAACGAAGTTGCCTTGGTATCATGTGTGCATTTACCCGCTTCCAGTAGACCTGTTCAGTGTCCCGATGGGTTTACACACAATTCCCACACATTACAGTGCTTCCAACTCTCCAAAATTTGTTTATAAATTCCCATAAACTTCATGATATTAAGAGAGCGGGGTGATACTAAAGATATCACAGTCCGGTAATGAAAGGATTGATCATTTAAGAATTATTTTTATGTTCTGATGAATTCCATCATGATTTGGACAAACAGATTTCTGTTAAGAAATCATCTCTAGGATGGAAAAGCACATTGAGTTGTTCTCATTAAAACAAGGACAGCGTTAGAAGTTTGTTAAGGATAATCGTGGCTTCTTGTGATTTTAATGAGAAACCAGAAACAATGACCGGACAGAAACTTACTTCCACTGATCTAAGTTTAGCACTTACTGTTCAGGTGCTTGAACTGTTATCAACTGCTACTAATGAATAAAATTTTTGATTCCCTTCAACAAATGAATGGTGATTCGAACATAATCACTTAGAAAACAAATCAAAATCAAGAAAAATGAAAAGAACCAAAATCAAAATAGAAAAGAAAATTAAAAAATATTTACAAGAGGGTGGATATGAGATCATCAAGCGAAATATCTCTTGAGAGCCTGGCCATTCACTGGGAAAGTGTCTGGTTGTCCCTCTAAGTTATGCAAACGAAAAGAACAAGGACCCAATTTTTCAGAAATTACAAACGGTCCCAGCCACAGGTTTTGGAACTTGGTATGTTCTCCCTTACCCTTGTGCGCTTTGTCCCACTTGAGAACCAAATCCCCAACATCAAAATTCCTTTCAGAGGATGAACTTGTATCGAACCAGCTCTTCACAATTTGTTGGTGTTGGTCAAGTTTTTGTTTTACTTTTGTTCTCACCTCTTCTAATTTTAATAAAGCATTTATCCGGTTTTCTAGAGGAGGACAATCCTCTTCTTGAATTTTCTACGATAATTGCAGATAAGGAAGCAAGACATGTGGGGGATGATGGCTTCTCTTCCATAAATGAGGAAGAAAGGAGAATTACCAATGGAGGCCTTTGGAGTTACCCTATCAACGCAAAGTGCTTTGTACAATGCATTTTGCCAATTCTTGTGGTTTTATGAAACTATCTTTTTTATAATCTTGATTAAATTCTTATTTGTCGACTCGGCTAGACCGGTCCCTTGAGGGTAGTAGCTAGAAGAATACTTCAGTTTAATCCCTTTTTCTAGAGTGAAAACATTCATATCTATGGAATAAAATAAGAAGCATTGTCAAAAACCAGACATTCAGGAATTCTGAATCGAGTGATAATATGGGAGTTCATAAATGACACTACCTGATTGGTGTTGACCACTTTTAAAGGTAAAGCTTCAGAACATCTTGTAAAATAGTCTGTTGTCGTGAGGATGTACTTGTGTTGTTGCGAGGAAGGGGGATTGATTGGTCCTATAATGTCTAGGCCCCATTGTTGAAAAGGTGCATCTACCGTAACAGGTTGCAGAGGAAAAGTTGCCTTTTTCACCCGTCTTGCAGCCTTTTGACAAATTGTACATTTGCGGGGCAGCGTATGGGCATCCTTAAACAAGGTAGGCCAATAGTAGCCAGCCCTCAGCACTTTGTGGGCAATGGTATCTCCACCAAAATGACCACCGGCATCATCGAAATGAAGTTCAGCCAACACTTTTTCGGACTCCTCTTTTTCTAAACAACGCAGAAAAACACCGTCAAAGTTCTTTCAAAATAATATATCATTTATTAATTAGAAAGATGTAGATTTAAGCCTAAGTGCTCTTATGTTTTTGGGATCAAGATTGCGAGCAGATCCATGCAGTAAATAAAACCTGATATTCTCATACCATGAATTGGGTGTAGTTTGTGTACAGTTGATTTCTTTATGTTGATTTACAGTTGATGTGTTTATTTGACTTTCTAATTTCTCAATGTATGTTACCTTGACCTCTAACAATTTGGGCAGGGGTTATTTCAAGATCATATTCCTGAAGTGATGTCATCCAATTTTCCATTTCCTCACCCAACTCTTTTTGTACTAACAGATTTCTTACAGCGGGGTAAGGAACAACAACTTTGGTTCTGGATTTCAACAGGTAAGACCTAAAGTGTTTGATTGCTTTAAAGACAACATATGCTTGTTGATCTACCACGGGGTAATTAAGTTCTGCTCCTTTAAAATCAGATCTCATGAAGGCAATGGGTATCTCATTGCTTTCAACATTTTTCTGTGTAAGCACAACAGCATAGGATCTGTCAGATGCAAAAGTGTATAGAGTGAAATCCTGAGAAAAATCGGGGCTCATCAGGGAAGGTGCTTCTATTATGGCCTTTCTAATTGAATCGAAAGCCTGACTTTCTTGTGGTCCCCATCTGTATAGAACATCCTTTTTAATTAGAATATTTAGAGGTCTAACCATTTCGGAAAAACTCGGGACAAACCGTCTGACAAAATTAATTTTACCCAAAAAGGATTGCATGGCCTTTTTGGAAGAAGGAAGGGGGAGATTGGCAATGGCTTGGGTTCTCTCAGGGTCAATTATCATTCTGTCTTTAGAAACTATAAACCCAAACAATTTACCTTATTCTACTGCAAAGACTGATTTTTTGGGATTGAGTGATATGTCAAACTTGCGACATCGTTCTAAGACAGACCTAAGGTGAGACAAGTGATCTTTCTTGTTTTTTGAAAAGACAGTGACATCGTCAAGATAGACCACAACTGACTGGTTGATGAGGCCACGGAAATCAATGTCCATTGCTCTCTAAAAATTGCCACTGGCATTTATCAGTCCAAAAGGCATTTTCTTGTCGGCGTAAGTGCCCCACGAGGCACGAAAGGTGGTTTTAAGCTGGTCTAAAGTAGACATCAGGACTTGGTTATATCCTGAAAAATTGTATAATAAAGATAGTCTTTCGGAACCAGACACCTGTTGCAGAATTTGTTCCATTGGAGGAACAAGGTAGTTGTCTTTATCAGATGCTCGATTTAAATTTCGAAAATCGACACAAAGTCGAATTTCTCCACTCTTCTTCCTTACAGGGACTAAATTAGACACCCATTGAGTATGCCTAACTGGAAAAATTATCTTTGCAGTAAGTAATTTGTTTAGTTCCTTTTTCACGGTAGGCTCCGATTTAGGATGCATTTTCCTCAATTTTTGTTGGAAAGGCTGAGTCTGGGATTTCATAGGGATTACGTGTTGTATGATGTTTGGGTCGAAAGTTTTTAAATCGTCATACGTCCAAGAAAATACATCTTTAAATTCTTTGAATAATTTTATAAAAGTGGACCTTTCTTGTTCAAAACATCCCTTTCCCAGATTAATATTTTGAGGGTTATCTCGTGTTCCTAAATTTATAGTTTCGTACAGCAAACAGGAACTGTTTGTTTTGTAATTGACTACCCCTCTAAAATTGCCATGTAGGTCATAAAACTTCTCTAATCTCACAATAGATTTGGGGATAGATTTTACCAGCTCGGATAATGATTATGGAGATCGAGGATCCGATATTACCGTGAAATCTCAAAGATTCTCGTCGTGAGTACTTTCATCAATAACTGCATCCTGGAAGGTATCTTCCATATGAAGAAAATTGATGATATGTTGATCATCATCAAATACTCTCCAGTTTGTGATGTTGTCCAGGATCAATGGCCTGAATAAAAATTCGACCGAGAACGCGTTACGGGAAAGACCTTCAGCAAGCAACAATTTAGAAGCAACATTGGCTAGTAAATCAACTTCTGAATTACTCATCCTAGGAATGAAATTTATATTAAATGATATAAATTTGTGCATCAAACCCCATACCTCGGTTTGGTAATTCTTCATATGTGGTCACAAACAATGTATTGCATTTCGTACCTATTTGACTGCTATTTTTGAATCACTAAATACTACCAACTTTTGCACATACATGTCCAGTGCCTTCCTTAGTCCCTGCAGAAGTGCTTCGTACTTTGTTGTGTTGTTAGTAAATTCAAACTCTAATCGACAAGAAAAAAATGTTTTATTACATGTAAGGTCAATGAGCACACAACCAACACCTGCCCCTTCTCGGGATTTGGATCCATCAAAATATAGGGACTAGATTTGTGCGTCATTAGCAGTGTTTGGCGTATTTGGAAAAGTTGGTGCTTGAGTATAGGCTGTTTGATCCAGATTTTATGAGCAGAAAGAAATGAATACAGATTATTAACAGGTGCTTAACACAAAATCATAGAGATATAGTAAAATTGGTTTTCTATTAATAAAGAAATAAGCTGGAAACTGTAAAATACAGCGGAAACAAGCTTGCTGGAATGGTGGTGGCTTATCTCTGAGAAGAGATGTGACGGTTGCACTCATTCGCAAGAAGATCATTACAGTGAGGCTTTGAAGGCATTTTCACAATAAGCAGGAATGTCAAAAACCCTAGACATCCAAAAACCTAACCCTAGGAGATGAAGCGCCAAAAGTCATGTGGGCCCCGTTTGGGTAAGTTAGTACATGAACTTCTCGGGGTTGTAACTTTTGCATATGATCTCCGTTTTAGGCGTATGATAGCCCATTGGAAAGGTATCATCAAGGAGATTCATGTAAGGCACAATATTGAAGGAAATTTCACATTGCAAACCTGTTTTCCCAAAAAAACATCGTTTAGGGCCTCAAAAAGGCTCTGGAAGTGAAAACTGCTAAAAATAGTAAATTGCCAAAATTGCCAGAAAACTGTTTTGAGCCAGTTGGAAAAGGTGGGTGGCCACCGATATACATATGGATCAATCCTCCCTCCTTAGGAAGCAATGGTCTCCATTGCGTTGAGGTCCCCCATCAGATGAGGAAATTTCTGCTAAATTTGGCCCCCGGGTGAGCAACTTGCCTTGGTGTAGGAGCTGCCCTGCTTTGACTACTTGATAAATATGGATCCTTTGTTGTCGAGTGACCTTGATCTATGTGTCCACAATATGATCATTGGATTCCTGTTGTATGCAGTCGGGGTTGAGCTCTATTGGTGTCAGTTGTTCTGCTACTTCTGAGGTGTCCAATAGTGGTGGAAAATAAGGGCGAAGGAGATCCACGTTGAACACTGGGTGCAGGCCAAGGAAAGGAGGAATGTTGAGCTCAAAAGAATTATC
>SNQJ01S0059341.1:9454-23588 GCA_010110895.2 Picea sitchensis
TTCTCCTCACAAAGTCTTTACATAGTTCCTCCACAGGGAACCTCTTCAACATGCAACCTCCTTGTTGCATATCCATCACTATCTGTGATGGCCTCAAACTTGATTCAACTTCAGCTTTATCATTTCAGCTGCTTACCCAAATATTCCATAAGGAATATAAAATTTCATTTTTATGATGCATTTTGAATTACATATGCACATTATTCCACTATGCTTTCATGCCCAATGTTCTTACTACATGCTTCAACATACTCTGTGTCTACTATAGGAACACTTATAGTTGTCTTTTCTGTATCTATTGAAATTTAGTTAGTTCATGATTGTTCATGGCCATTTACATCCAGTCTTTAAAATCCTAATATTTTCTCATGACAACGGAACATTGTTGAACAACTGAGAGGGGGGGTGAATCAATTGTTACCGTGCTTAAACAATTATGCTTCTTCTAAATTCTTTACAAGGAACTCAATGATGATCATTCACAATAGCGCAGGGAAATAAGCAATAGCATATTCAACATCAGTCACACACATGTGCTACACAGAGATAGATATTTCCTGAGGAAACCCGTAAAGGGTAAAAACCTCTTTTTCTTTATATGATAAGTAATATTTACATTCTTTACATTATCATACATATGAGCACCAACTCATAATGAGGCTGCAACCTCAGTTTTTCAAGCTGTAACTTGCTAAGAGCACCAACTCTCTGTTTTTCTCTAGCACCCACTAGAAGGAAGCACCAACTCCCTGGATTCTCTAGCACCAAATAGAAGGAAGCACCAACTCCCTGGTTTCTCTAGCACCAACTAGAAGGAAGCACCAACTCCCTGGTTTCTCTAGCACCAACTAGAAGGAAGCACCAACTCCCTGGTTTCTCTAGCACCGACTAAAAGGAAGCACCAACTCCCCAAGTGTTCCAGCACCAACTGGATGGAAGCACCAACTTCCAATCATACAGGCACCAACCTATAAAACAGAGAACAATAGTTCTCCCTTGCACCACCCTGCCACCCTGGTTTCTCTAGCTGCAACCAGATGGAAGCTACACCTCCCTGTGTTCAAGCACCCACTTGAAACTCTAAGAACACACAGTCCTCCCTAGCACCTCCCTTCCACCCTTAATTAAAAAAATATTTGCTACATAACCTTATTATAGTGATATTATATTCAATAATGGCTTACCAGACTTATCACTGTTCTGCTGCATTTCCTTGCTCTATCTACTTCTTGTTCTTCTGCTCTTTATGCTCTGTACGCCATGTTCACTCAATGCACAATTTTTCTTCTGTTCATTTCAGCTGCTGCACTCTGATCTTTCCTCATGCTTGATTCACTCTCAACAGCAATAACCACCACACTAGCACCATCAACAACAACAACATCAACAACATCTCTCTTCTTTGTTATCCATTCTTATAGTCTTTGTGCCCCTTGTGCATGGAATACTTGCCATTTCTCTGCATGCTCACACCGCTCCAATCTGCTCCACATCTCGAGTGCTCTGCCTCATCATCATCGCGACTCTTCAGCTTCTTTGGCAGTTTTACAATGCGTTCAACATCACTAGGTGTTATGCTGAGATTCCTCAGCCTCTCTCGCAGTTGAGACTCTTCATCTTCTCTGGCACAATCGAGCTTATCCTTTATGTTTTAGTTACAGACTACAACACTCATACATCTGTCAATCCCCTCTAAGAATAGTATTTATTCACTGGAAGAAGCATGGAGACTCTTCAGCTCCTCTGGCGATCACACAGAAGTCTCTTCGAATCTTATGGTAGAAACCATCAATGGTTTCTAGCAGTTACACTGTGAGGAGCAATATTAGCCCTCCGATTATGCTCAAATTCACTTGCACCATTGGATTAACTCCATGGGATCTTGCATTGATTTCGACATTTTGACATTCGTGTGACCAAGTGTCTCGACACTCCTAGTCGCGATCCCTGAAAAGGAGCTTGGTTGCTCTAGCTCTTTCCTCCATCTCTCATCGATGTGACCAAGGGCTGTGACCATAGCCTTATTCAACAACTGCATTTGGTAATTTTGCGTTTCAACACTTCGACATTTCGACACTCCTGTGGTCCAGTGTCTCGACACTCCCAGTCGTGATCCCCGAAATTCCAAGGCGGAGCTTATCTGCACTAGCTCCTTCCTCTATATGACCATGGCCATGACCAAGTGCTTGTCCATAAGGTGCTTTTTGCGATTTCACATTTCAGCATTTCGGGACTCCTAATGTTGAGAGTCTCTGACTTCTCCATCTCCCAGTAACCGAAATCCCGGTCTCCAATACATCGAAAAGGGAGTAGGATCAATGGTCCATGATCTCTTCGAACCAATGGCTCAGATCATTTCGTAATTTCCCATATCGCGATTTTGTCATTCATGTGGTACTGTTTCTTACCTCTCCAAGTCGCAATTCGCAAAACTCCGAAATGGAGTGGGATCAATGGTCCAGATCAAACATTGATCTGACGGCTCAGATCATTTCGTGATTTTACATATCGCAATTTCGGCATTCCTATGGTACTGTTTCTTGCCTCTCCAAGTCGTGATTCGCAAAACTCTGAAATGGAGTCTTTGACATGCTCTAATCTTCTGCCACGCGTCCCTCTTGGATTAATCTTCAAGATTTTATCAAGACTTCGCAACTCCACGATCCTTCGTTGTGCCTGATCAATGGTCCATATTTGGCCTCTATCTAATGATTGAAATTATTTCACGATTTCTCATATCGTGAGTTCGAGAGGTGAAAGGCTGGAGCATTTCATACCTTTGACTTTCCAGTCAGTGAAATGTTGATTTGTGTCCATGTGTCCTTCCCAAAGATGGACGGTCCTCCTGCTTTCGAGATTTTGTAAGCCCGCTTCTCCTAACACTTTAAAGAATGTGTAGGTTCTCCTGGATCCAACAGTGGTTAGACCCTACGCTCGGATCTAATGCCAAATATCTGTCCTCCATCTTTGCGCTCCTCCTGTTTGGATTCAGATCTAACGGTCATCGGGAATTGTGAATGGGATCCAACGATCAATATCGCTTCTCCGCCCGAGCTTATGCATCCTCCTTAATTAGAATAATTTCTAAGTGTCAAAGGCATTGACCTTTGATCCACCTGAGATCCTCAATACGCTATCTCTCTTGAGCTTTGGCAATGAGTTAACCTCATCCCTGGTGCACACCTACGCACTGCATGCGACTCTTCTCTAATCCTCCTTAGCTTATGTTGTTCATGTTTTTCAATCGATGCACACTCTGATCTTTCCATCAATGACAAGCACACTCTGCCTATTAGTAGACTATCATTGTTTTTGTTCTTTCCTGTAGACATGCTATCGTTGTTGTTGTACTTACCATCAATGACAAGAATACACTGCCTGTAAAACATTCCAACAAACATCCCTTCTCATTTACTCTTTCATCAATTTATACTATCTTTTCCTGAGGGGATGGAATACATCCTCCTTAAGTAATTATTCAAAACAAAAATTTCACGACTCTTCAGAGTAGAGTCAACCATGGTACTCATTCAATCATGGCAAGTGCAATTCTTGTCTTACATTTCACTCATTCAGGGAGTCACATCATGCCTTTAGTATACATATACTCATACATCATACATGTGTATCACTTGCACATTTAATATCATCCATTCATATCTAGTTGGTCTTAATATCAGTCTTCATATCAAGCAACCTTACAATGCATTAAATCCATGCATTCAAGCATATACAAACATAGCTAAACATTCATCACGTAAGCTCATTTCTTGCACCTTTTCCATGTCATTCGCACACATGGACATGTTAGACTTCTAGATCCTTTGCCCAAGGATATTACTACCATTTTTATGACAAGTCTCATAGAGATACTCAACACTGAGCTTCCCTCTCTGTTGAGAGCTTGTAGTCATTCACTGGATATCCACATATCAAGTTTAACAGACATAATCATAACTATGTCCCCCTTTCCATATGACAACAACCAACAAGAAGGCATTATTTCCTCAACTACTATAAAATTATTCAACAACCCAAAAATACTATTTGGGAAATTCCAAAAGTGCCCAAGGCAAAAAGACAACTTATCAACTTCATTTTCATGCCTCAAACCATTTTTGGTTAACAGACCTTTTATCAAGAGAATCCTTTTCTATATTCCCTCTCATTACCACTTCAACATTCCAAGCTATACCTTATATGGATACCATCCACCTCTGGGTGTCAACCTAACCCATTGGTCATCTAGAAGTGCCCCAATAGTTCCTTTACCAAATTCAGGATCAACATTTCATTAACCATTTTACCTCATTTATAATGAATTTTAATTTCTGATAGCATTTGGCCTATTTCCTTATAGCCCAAATACAATTTTTAAGTCTATTACTTACAAAGTATTTTAATACAAAACTTCAAAGCATCTTTAGATCATAATTAGTCTTGGGAAGAAAGTCCATTTCTTTCTTTTTAAATTTTTTTGTAGAGGTTCTAGTTTTTTTTCCTATTCTCATTAAAAGCAAAATATAGGTTGTAAATGTATATCAACCTTAACCATTATACCTAGAATTCTTCCTTCTATTCAATAACAGCCAAGGACGGAGGTCACTCTCCTCCTCCCACAGGAATTATGGAAGATTAATTTTCTATCCACCAAGCAAGGGAGGCTGTTGTGATTGCTCACTCAATCACTCCATATTTCTACAACTTTGTTTATTAGCTTGATTAGAAAAATTATGCCCAAGAATTCATGTATCCAAAAACAAATTCGTTTCTCAGTTCCCTTTAGAACTAGAGAGTTGCACATGCTCTCCCTTTTTCAGAAAATGGTCACTAGACCCATTCCTCTTTCATTGACATGCCTTTAAGTTAATAGGGATACACACTTCCCTAGCACAACCATGATCTTTTGAACTTTCTCATGTCACTTCACTTCTACCTTCATAAAGGTTTTTCTCAATCTAT
The DNA here is from genome assembly GCA_010110895.2 of Picea sitchensis. Lineage (NCBI taxonomy): Eukaryota > Viridiplantae > Streptophyta > Pinopsida > Pinales > Pinaceae > Picea > Picea sitchensis. The sequence continues at coordinate 14,417 of SNQJ01S0059341.1, forward strand.
AGGTCTTCATTTTACTTTCTTAATTGGGTTATTCCAACAACAATTTTCATTCATTATAGGTCAAGTAAATTGACCTTACCATTTCCATCAATCCTCTTATTGTGAGGGATCATACACATATACATGGTTTAATATTTTATTAAAGCAACAATTATTACTGCTACGGATCCCTTCAATCCATTCACATCCAAGTCTTTCTATTATTTCCTATCAATATAATCCCACTCCTGTAGGAGTAGATATCATTCTACCAAAGCAACAATATTCTCCCTCTACTACACATCCACCTATAAATTTTATGCTGTAAGAATTTTCCAAAAGGAAACCTCAACCAAGGGGCTTGTGTAGATAACATATAAACTTGTCCAATGCAGGGGAACGTTTCTAATAGGATTGTCTTTTCCTTGTTATACCAATCGTGTGGTTGATTTCTGGCCCATCCAGGCCTCACATTTAAATATTGTTCTAATAGATAAAGTAGGGTAGGGTGCCCTCCCCCTTAAATTTTTCTTAAGAAAATAAAATTATTTGACTCTTTCATGAGCCCAAGCAGGCCAAGTGTTGTTGCCTTCTCTGATACCACTTTGTCACACACCTGAACCCTTGTTATAGGATTAATCGGTAAATGCGGACATGAATAGATCTCCCTAGATCCACCTAGATCTAGAACAAAACAGAACATAATATGATTTTTTCCCTAAGCTCTAACTATTGAGTTTACTAGTTAACAAGAGATGGACAACATACTGTTTAAATGTCTCTTCCTCTTGCCATTGCTATCCTAGTTCCACTTCGATGCTCCTGTGATATTGGATCTGCAAGGGAACACAAGCCAACTAAAGTGAAAGAAATACAATGAAATCAACGAGAACTTATGCATGTGATCAAGGAATCATACAATAAAACAAAGCAAGTTTTATGGGAAAGAAACATATTGTTGTATCATATTAAAATGAAAGTGGAGATTACAACCAAAGCCTTGATGTCATAAGGTCCCCTCTTGATGGCCCTTTGCTCCAACACACACACACTTGCTCCAACCTTGAATGAAGAAGATCCACAATAACTTGATGAACTAAAATGAAGCTCTCAAGCATGAGCTGAAGTAGAATTCCTCATCCAATTCTTAGCCTGTTCAACCTTAATTAACCTTAGCCTTTTCCATGAGAAATCCCTCTTTATATAGGGAAAAGAGAGATGGTTGAGAATATTAGGATGATTCCACCAAATCAGAGAAGAGAGTAAGATCCAACCCATTCAGATGCCACCTCATCTTCTAGAAGATCCCCTTCTAGAAATTTCATGAAACTTGACCTTTTCTTAGTCTTTTGACATCGTCACACCCTAGCCATAGAGCAGCCTGCGGAGATGTCACAACCCAGATTCAGAGCAGGGGGTGACGATCAGGCATCGTCACACCCTATGGATAGTGCAGCCTGTGACGACCTTCCTTAATAGGGTTTTTTAGAAGAGAAATTAAATTCAGTTACTTTCCTCATAAAGAAAGGATCTTTTTGGGAACATGAACACATGTTTTCAATGTATCACCGGGGTGACCAAAATAATGTGTAACAAAAATCCCACCAAAGTAGGAAGCTAAAACTCGTGACAACCAAAATACTTTGTAGAATGTGTGTGTCGAAAACAAGGAGCGCACCGATCGAGAACCTACAAACAGTCAAGCATCAACATAATTGTAACACACCCATGACGGGGCATAAAAAAATTTCTCTTTTTCTTAACTCTCTTTAGATTCCCCTTTCTTCAATTGCAGATTATTCCAAGCCGCGGGCTCTTTCCTGACCCCTTTGAAGGGTTTGAGAAACAGGTGCTAGCTCTCCATGCTAGCCCCTTCCTTCATATGACCTCAAGATGTGACAACACACCTATCAAAAGGCGCTTTGCGACTTCGCATGTTGGGTTTCTGCATGTGAGCCAACCCTGACTCTTCTGACTCTCAAACTTCCGAACTAGAGCCTAGCGCATACTAGCTCCTCCCTTAATCTTTGTTAATGTGACCCCTGGCTATGACTTGGGGCCAATCTTCTGAGTGCTTCGCGACTTCGTGCTTTGCGTTGTCAGAATATTTCTCATCTCCCTTCTTATGAAACCTGAACTAGTGAGTTCAGCTCGCGAGATCAATGGTCCACACTCTCCCGCGATCCAACAGTCCTGATCTCCTCTCTCACGAATCAAGATTTCACATTTCGCAACTTTGGAGGTTGGCTTACCTTTGTTTCCAGATGAACGGTTTGGATCCCTCCTTCGATCAATGGTTGTGATCCTTTCACAAACTTGAACTTCGCGAGTTCTCACGACTCCTATCTCTAACGTCCCAAGTTGCGAGTTAGCGAAATGATGATCTCTCGCCATGCGTCCCTTCTCAATGGATGGCTAGGATCCTTTCGCGAACATCAACTTTGCGAGTTCTCACGACTCCGATCTCTCACTTCCCGAGTTGTGAGTCTGTGAAACACTGATCTCTCACCACACGTCCCTTCTCGATGGATGGCTAGGATTCTTTCACGAACTCAGACTTCACGAGTTCTCACGACTCCTATCTATGAATTCCTGAGTTGCTAGTCAGCGAAACACTGATCTCTCACCACGCGTCCCTTCTAGATGGATGGCTAGGATCCTTTCACGAACTTGGACTTCAAAATTTCTCACGACTCCTATCTATGACTTCCCGAGTTGCGAGTTAGTGAAATGTTGATCTCTTGCCATGCGTCCCTCCTCGATGGACGGCTAGGATCCTTTCAAGAACTTGGACTTCGAAAGTTCTCATGACTCCTATCTCTGAATTCCCGAGTTGTGAGTCAGTGAAAAGATGATCTCTCACCACATGTCCCTTCTCGATGGACAATTAGGATTGTTGTGGCTCCTAGCTCCTCGGGTATTCTCCTCCTGGATTTTCTCCGAAGGGTTCTTCCTTCGAAGCCTATGGGTTTTTGCCACGTACCCTTCCCAACACAAATAGCTAGGATTGACCTCGCAACTTCGGACTTCACAAGTTCTCACTCTCCCCCATGCAAATATTTTTAAGTCCAATCCTTCGAACTCTCGGATCTACTGCCACCTGTCCCCCTGACGATGGACGGTTCCGATGATTTCAAAAATTTAGGGCTTCGCAAATTCCACTCTCCTATGAAATTCCAAAAGGTTAAATATCGTGCACTTTCCTCTAGATCCAACGGTTGTTGGTCCATGCACTCAGATCTAACTGCTGAGGTCTGATCTCCTCCCTACACATTCTTCTAATTACCTGGACGTGGTTCCAACGGTCCAAATCTTTCACAGCACTCAATCCAACAATCACTATTTCTCCTCTTCCTCATCTTTCACTTTCTTCCCTGACTTGGAAGATTTCATATGTTTTGAAGGTCTCTACCTTCGATTTACTTATTGCGAGCCCTGATGTATGGTCTCGACTTCCGCTTTCCCTCCTAAGCTTAGGAACTTGAAACAAGTTCACCTCTTCGACCTCATCTGCACTTCTAAAAAGTGTGTGTCTCTTATGAGCTTGGTCCTTAGGTATTTTTGAATTCCCACGTAATCCTTGCGTTAATCTGCCTATGTCAGATCGACGGTCCATGACCTTCCTCGATCCAATGGTCCAGATCACATCGCAACTTCTGGTTTTAGAAGTTTAGTTGCGGGAACGTGTGATTCTCCCGATGTGTGAACTCCGATCTCACCAATCCGACGGTCAAGGAGGGTCCCGATAGGTCCTTGGATATACAATCCAGGTCACATCACTACTTTGGTTTTTGGAGGATATGTCCCCTTCATGATGATTACCAACATTCGTCAAACTTGCGAACACTAAGGGAGTCGAGGCACTAACGCCTGAGCCCCTTCTTCAAATCTAATGGTTGCGACAAACCTTGGATTTTCCCAAACGGGTCTCGTCCGTTCACCTTCCAAATGAAAGGATATTCTCTTTCGATAATTGAATCTCATTATTCTTCCTGAGCTTGGTTGGCTCTAAAAGGCTTAAGATCTTTACACTCTTTCTCTTGAACGTAATGCTTGGAATAATTCTTTTGTGCGCCCTTTACATTCATTTTTCAACACTAGAACTTAAGTAGTTATCGATCTTTGTTTGCCTCACAGAGAGCCTGTGCATATCTGCACTACCTCTCTTGAGCTTAACAAGCTCTATCCTCCAAGGTACTCAGAACGACTAGGAGGGTAGACATGCGTACATGAAATTGTACCTAGGGTCGATGAACTCACAATTCGTGGCTCTAGCTTACGCCGCCACATGACACAAGCATTTACAAGTACAAGTCATGTCCAAACCATATAATTTCTTACTTTCCTAAATATACAATCAAGCAGAAATAAAAGGGATACAGTTTATCCATTAAGAAATCATGCACATTCATGAAACATTCATGGGATATCCAGCTTTAACTCATAGTACTACTTAAATACACAAGATGTGTTATTACTTATCTATTACAGGTGGTAGCCAACTAACTGATTGTGGATGTTCGTCCTTCCAACTGACCATAGGCTCAGAGGAATTCATTTTTATCACTCCGGCCACCCCCGTGCCAAGCCATGATATCACCAGGGAACTCTCGCGGTTCTCGAGGATTCTTTCTCTGCTTCAGCTTCTGCTCGGGTTTTGTTCTTTGTGAAATTTCAGAGATTTTTCTCTCTGTTATGGCCCTGGCGAGGTTTATCAGATGCTCATTTAGCATCAAGCTCGCGGCCTTGTATTCATTATCCCCCTTGGAGAGCTCTGTTTATCTCCCTTACGATCTTTTCCACTCTCGTCTCCTCTTTCCTTTTTGGTTATCCATGTGTATGTATCTTACCTTCCTTCTGTCAAAAGGAAGCTTGGGTCTGCAGGTCTCTGTGGTAATTTGGGCTGACATTTTGCAGCTAGACCATGCTTCCATTCATGGGGGTGGTTGATAATTCAACCACTGGTACTTTCTTCATTAACTTATTTCTCTCCTTGGGATCCAAAGGAGATTTATTATCCCCATCAAGGGAAATTTGGGGTTATTTGATATAATGAACCCTCTCTTATAATTTTCTTATTCTTTCCTCTAGTGATATCATAGCCAGTACTTTCAAGGTTTCAACCCCACAGTTAGTTATTGGAAACTCAAAAAATAATACATTTACACTGTCCACATGCCTTAGCATGGTAATCCTATTTTATGATTAATTACAAACTGGGGGAAGCAAGGATATTACAATTCCCTCCCCCTTAAAGGAACATCGTCCTCAATGTTCTTTCTCAAAAACACCTGTCATGCCTTTCTCATTAAGTTGTTTCAAAAATATCGATCCTTCTTTCTCGGTCAGGTTTGTTTTTAGACCCTTAATCTTGTTCACCTTCTTTCAATAATTCTTGGAAAACAAGCACATTAATCATAGTCTTATGTGAAAACAATGCATAAAAATTTCTAGAAAAAAATTCATAATCTTAGCAAAATAATTATCTATGCATATTATGGATTTGTATCCACATGGTTTTTTTGTTATCTGGGCTCATCATTTTTCCTTGACACACCCATTGGGTGCATGATCCCAATCAATAGTTTACAATAACTATCAAGGTTTCATCTTCCTTGCGGTCACTCACCCTCCAGGCCTAGGCTCATGCATCCCCTTCTCTGCTATACAGTCCCTCGGGTGATCAATCTTGCCTTGCCAAGGTTTTCTCTCACAGGAAGAACTACCCACCATGTGCATGATCCCAATATTTTACAAGAACTATTAAGGTCTCCTCTTCCTTGCGGTCACTCACCCTTCAGGCCCAAGCTCAGGCATCCCCTTCTCTGCTATACAGTTCTTCGGGTGATCCATCTTGCCCTGCCAAGGTTTTATCACACAGAAAGAATTCCAAAGACTCTATCAAGTCTTATAGTCGAGGAGTCCCTCAAAGTTGCTCTGTCGAGGTGTCCCTCTAGCTTGTGTTACCTCAACACAACATATTTCAGGCGATCATGGCTTATCATGGGGTTCTCATGGCTCAGTAGTAGCCATTTTTCATGCTTTTCATCTTGACGGACTTCTGGCTCAATGAAAGTTAAGGATGAAGGTTACTCTTCTTCTTCTGGCACAAAAATATATAGGGACGGAGGTTACTCTCCTTCTCCCAACTCAGTCATAGATAGGGATGAAGGTTACTCTCCTTCTCCTGAGTTAGTCTCTATTTCCTGTGATCAGAACATACCCTTTTTCTTAGTTCTTCCTCGAACCTGAGAGCTCAGTCTCTCATCTCTGCACTCTTTGTAGGTATTTTCCTTTCACCTGTATCATAGGCATGCAAAAATTCATGAGACATCATCATAAATTTTAAATTCAGAATTTCCTTGTAAATCTGTTACCTACACATTTCCAATTCTACATTTTATTTTCATATTTGTTCTGCACAGGAACCAAATTCATAATTATGGGACTTTCCTTCCCATGACAGGTTTGGCTCAACATACAATTGGTCTTCCTTATGGGCTTACAACACTGTCATATTCAAGACTCCTTTGCTTCCTGCACTTCAACTTCAATCAACCAAACAAATTGTTAGTTTCTCCATGCAAATACATTTTTAGTGCACCTTTATAATGTCATCACAAACAATTTCAGAGTTGTGCATACTAACAATCAAATTCACTTTCTTAAAAAAAAAGTACCATTCCCTGCATTTTGGCTCAGTAGGCAATTGGTCTTCCTTATGGGCTTACAATATTGCCATATCCAAGACCCATTCCTCTTGCAATTTCAACATTTCTCAGCCAAACAATTGTTAGTTTCCATGTACATCATCTTTTCAAAATCAGGCATACTAACAGTCCAAGAAAATACCTTACCTTACCTATGCATCATTCCAACCTACCAATTTTTTCAGAATGTAATTCAAATATCAATTGATTTTAATGAATGCACCAACATTCGTGGCCACATTCATACCCAATGCACCCTTGCATTGATTTTAAGTTTCCCATACTTTTTGACAAGTACTTTGCCATGGTGTTTTGGAGTTTAGCCAAGCTTTTCACCATATTGCTTATTTATTCTCATTCATTGTTGCAACAAGGTTGTGCTTCCGACTATAGGCCGATCACAATCCCAAATCAGCACACATGAAACTCAAAAGTTTCACATGAATGCCTTTAAGCATTCTTCCTCCATTAATAACCAAGGTGAAAACACTCATGGTCACCCAAATTTGGTTTTCTCTAACACCTATACAATGTGAGTAGAAATGTTGGAAGGTCCTCCTTCCTCAATGGGAAATCCATTGTCTGTCCTTTATGCAAACATGCATTTCTTTGAAGCAATTACATGCAACATGGTATCTATGAGCACTTTTGTTTCCAATCGTTCCTTGATTGGTCCATGTATTCATGACATATCAGTTCATGAATTATTTCAAGGATTACAATCAGTCTTTACTACCAGAGGTTCACGCCTCCATCATTCAAGTTCTCCTTCCTGAATCATACCCTACTCGGGTATCCAAGGCATACAACTGCCTTTCAACGTTTCATACATAACATTAAGACCGTAAAACATTTCAGAAGGTATTCTTACATAATCCCTTCATACCTTGTGCCACATAGGCATGAACATTTTTATATCGGTTATGGCTGCTAGCACCCCCTATGATATTACCCCATCAATGGTGCTCCATGGGGACTTTTAAAGTCCCTTCAACAATCTTTCAACAAGAACCTTCTCATAGTCATCCTCTGATTGAGGTTGTTCATTATTGGCAACTGTCTTTCTCAATAGTTCCAATCTTATTTCTTTCTACACATGACATACATCATAAGCACATTAGCCGACATGTAAATTAAAATGCGAGTACCATAGCATTTAAATTAATAAAATATTTTCAGACATTTCCTAGCATATTCGTATGCACTTCATCACAGTATCCTTAATGTTTTCATGAGTGCAACACAACAGTTCTCAATCATTTTTACAGGAATACAACCATCATCACTATGGTGTCAAAACATTTGCGTTCATTAGTGTACTAGCTTTCTCATCCTAGAGAAAAACATAATACACATCAAAAAAAGAATTGAGGGCTCTCCCCTTCTCCCGTAAAATTAGTTGTTTCGCTCAGTTTTATTAGTAATCAAAATGTTTGATAGTGCAATCTTTGAAGATGTGTGGTTGCTTCAAAGATTAATATATTTCATGGGTCAAATGAAAGTACAAAGCATCATAGTATTAGATGGGGCAATGGGATCAATATTATTTATATGGATTTCTAGCAGTAGGGAAATTCTGTGTTTGATAGGGTAGTATGGTATCTTTTTTAATGAAGTTTCTTTCACATCAATGTGTTATGTTGGTGTTATAGCTTTGCTTATAGCGATGGTATTTTTTTTATGTGTATAATGATAAAAAAAATATATTTATTTTTTTATACATTATATCATTTTTTTATATTGAATTATTAAGAAATTTAATATATTAATTTTATTGTATTGAAAATATTTATGTGTTGTATTTAAAGTTTAGTTTGAGAAGATGTTGTCACTTAAAATTATGTTACATGAGTAAAGTTATTAAAAATAATTAAATTCAATCATATATATATATATATATATATATATATTGAATTATGAAATAAAATTATTAAAAATAAATATTTTAAAATAACAAATAAAATTATCATATCAAAACAATATATGTAATAAAAGTAATTTCAATTTTATTGTGAATGTTCCTTTGCTAAGTTTATTTTGTAATGGAATTCAAACTAAATATTTTTACATTTATAATATAAAAGCTTACATTATTTAATAATGTATTTTTATGTGTTATTAGTCCCTGTCATGGGACTATAGTAATGAGTTTGTTTTTGATGTGACATTGATGTGACATTAATTTGCCTTTTACTATAAATTTGTGTATGCAATGTAATGTTTAACATAGAAAAACAAATATATATTTTTGGATATAATAAAAATATTTTTTGTTTCTCATTTTTAATTGGTTGATAGAATTGAAGTGTTATTGCTCCCTTCACGTCTTTCAATATGTAGAATTAATTGTCCCCGAGGTGTAGGACAGTCGGTGACGGAGTGTGTTGTTAAGCCACTCCGTGTTGTTAAAGTCACCGGTTCGAAACCTGCGGGGACAAAAAATCCAACCATGTTAAGGGTTGGTGTGGCTCAGGCCGGGTGCG
>SNQJ01S0059341.1:30358-57297 GCA_010110895.2 Picea sitchensis
AAAAAATCACATATTAATTGCAGAACATGGAACACAAGTTTTACATTGAAACCCTTTTGGGACAAAACCACAAAAAATATTTTTATAATTATTTGTAGGGACCAACCTACTATTACAAATATTTGTTGGAACCATCCCACTAGAGACACCAATCCCCACTAGTAAAAATCCTATTAGGCACCAACCTACTCTTAGATATTTTCATGGACACCAATCTACTAGAGACACCAATCCACTGGACACACCAATCCCAACCACTAAGAGACACTAATCTTCGAGTTTCACCAGCCTTCACCGACTTTGCTTTTAATTTTTTCCTTCACCAAGTTTGCTTGTGGATTCTACATTTACCAGGTCCAATAAATTCCTCTTCTTTTACTAGGTCTTCTCACTACTTCTTCCTTTACCAAGTCTGACAAAATTTGAATTTCCAAATGACAACTTTCCCAAAGTTTGTTGTTTTGGGCCTCTTTCCAAGAATGAAATTGTACAAAATTTCATGTATAAAATTTTGTAAATATGATTCTAAAACATTTATTTGAGGTACATATATATGTCTCCTTTGTCTCTACAAAATCTCAAGTTCTGAAACATCCCAGAAAATAAGTTATAGAAAAAGTGCCATGTTGACTTGTTTGAAACTGATTTCAAGAGAATTCAGGAACCCTAACTTCTATGGAGCATATCTATGAATTTATAGTGAACCAACATCCAATATTTTTACCACGTATACACCAATATCTATCCTCTATCTCTAAAAAATTGCAGGGTTTGAAACATCCCATAAAATAAGTAATAGCAAAAGTGCCAAGCTGACTTATTTGAAATGGATTTTAGGAGCATTCAAGAACCCTGACTTCCTCTGATAATTTTACCACATTTACACTAATATCTCTCCTCTATATATGCAAATTTTCAAGGTCTGAAACATCCTAGAAAATAATTTATAGCAAAAGTGTCAAGTTCAACTATTTGAAACTTATTTCAGAACCATTCAGGAACCATAAAATCCACAGAGCATATCTCCAAAATTATAGCGAACAAACATCTGATATTTTTCACACATGTACACCAATATCTCTCCTCTTTCTCTACAAAATATGAGGTTCTAAAAAATCCCAAAAAATAAGTCATAGAAAAAGTTCCAAGATGACCTGTTTGAAATGAATTTCAGGATCATTAAGGAAACCTAAATTCCACATAGCATATATCTGAAAGTATAGTGAACCAACATCTCAGGTTTTTACCACATGTACAAAAATATCTCTCCATTGTCTCTACGAAATATTAGGGTCTGAAACATCCCAGAAAATAAGTTATAGCAAAATTGCCAAGCTGACCTATTTGCAACTGATTTCAGGAGCATTCAAGACCCTAATTTCCACAAGGCATATCTCCGCAAGTATAGAAAAATAGAATATAATTTTTTTACCATAGGTATACCAAGCTCTCACCTATGTCTCTTCCAAATTTCAAGGTCTGAAAATTCCTATAAAATAATTTATCGCGAAAATTCCAAGATGGCCTTAAACTGATTTCCCAATTCAATCTTTGCTAATCCATTTTTCACACACACCTTCTCTCATTGCTTTCTCTTTTTATACTTTTTTCATAACCCTTCATGAAGGGAAATGTCCCTTAATTAAATAATTAATTCTCAGTACCATGGGAAAATACCCCAAATACCCCAAACCGATGGGTTTGAAACCACCATTTCACTTTTTACTTTTTCACATGCACCCCTTTTTTAATATACTTATAGACCTATATATAGAAATCAATCTTGGAAATGACATGTGTATTGTAATGTTGTAATATTAAATTAATGACGTCATTAATCCTTTGATATCAACGAAAATAATTCCAATAGTGATTCTACATCCAATATATGATCAGAAAAAGTTCGTTGTTGATGGAAAAAAGGATGAGGGTGTGGGGGTCATCACACCCTATATCTCACACGATATTCATTTTTACATCAGTGAAATTGACTGTCCTCATAAAGTCTGGAAGAATATAAATTCATTATTTGACATAGTTGATGAAATCCATGTCATGCAATTGGAGAAATAGTTTCAATCCCTCTTGATCCTCATTCTTTTGACATAATAGAGGACTAGTTAGCACGTGTGAAGGAACTGGAGTTGAGGTTGGGAGAATGTCAAAGAAATATAGTCAACTCATCAAGCTTGTCATAATGAATTTGAAAACACCATTCGACGTGTTCATTTTGAATTCCTGCACCAACTTGAAAGCACATAAGGAAGGAAACTTTTTTGGCCTATTGATCACTGATCAACACAAATTTCTTGATGAAGGAAAGATTTATGGTAAACATCAAGCCCACTTTATTAAGGGAAAGGGAAATATGAATCACAAGGAAGGAGGATGATTTGATACCCCTATACAGAGACTTTCATGCCTCGACCAGAAACCTAAAGGGAAGAAAGATGCACCCTGTCAAAGTCGAAAGAAAAAGACATGGCTTCTACAAGAAGAGAGATGACCTATAGGAGAAGGTCAAATGCCTTGAAGGATATGTGTCCATTGTTCGTCGACCCACTAATAATTTCACCTTCCATGTCTAAAATTCTCAAGCCTTTTTGCCTCATTCTATGCAAAACGAATGGGTTGTCGACTTTGGGTAAAACTATCATATGGCTAAAGAAGATTCCTTGTTCATGTCATTATATGAAGTTGTTGAAAGGAAGATCTACATTGTTGATGATTTTTCTCTCAATATTGTTTTTCAAGGTGATTAGTCCCATCGACATGGTAGAATTTTCAATGTATATCATGTATCAAACCTTAATGCCAATTTGTTTTCGGTTCCTCAGTTAAAACACACATGTAAGATTGTGGAGTTTTTCCAAGATCGGTTCTTTGTACAAGATTTGGATAAAGTTCAGTTGATTGTCTCCGGAGTGTTTTTCAACTCAAAGGATAGTTTGTATCAGTATTGTGACATGACTCGACCCGACTTTGAAGTGTCCGCTTTTGTTTCTCACACTAATGAACAAATTCGAACTTGGCATGAATGACTTGAACACCTAAACTTTTGAAATTTGTAGTCGATGGAAACTCAAAACATTGTTGTTGGTTTACCCAAAAAATTTCCCGCTTATGGAGTCTGTAAAGGATGTGTATTTGGAAATCATCATCAAGAAAATTTTGATTCTAGAAAATCATGATGAGCAAAAAACCTCCTAGAGATGGTTCATAGTGATATCTACTACTGTCACACACCCAACCCCTTAAGTATCCTTTTAAGGGATGGGGGTATAAATTTTATTCTTTCCTACAACTCCCTGAATTCCTTGGAAGAGGACACCATAGTCGTGTGCTCACCGAGAGATTTCCAATGAATGAAACTTTGTCCAAAAATGAGTACTGGTTCAAAATTTATAGCCTTCTGAAGCTCTTCGGGAATCATTGGTCAAAGGCCACGTGGATCCACCTCATTCATACCATCCCACCTAGAACTGAATTGACCTCGGTCGTCATCCTTTAGCGATGACATGGCCAATGGAGGGTAGGTTGTAGGGAATGTTCTCTGTGCCTTCATAATCATCAGGCCTTCAACCCTTCATCATTCATGTTCATGTCTAAAACCTTCCCAGAGTCTCGAAGCCCCGAAGTCTCTTTCCTCACCATGATCCATGGTGGAGCTTTGCCTAGACTTATCCACACTTAACACATGGTTTATAATTGACAAGGGATGGGTGTCCCACGCCTAACTTGTGACCACTCCGATGACGCCGTGTGGAATTATTCAGGCACACCATATCATCATGGTGAACGCAGTCTCGTCCAATTGGAACTAGAAACATCAACAAAGGAAACTTCGTCACTTTGGTGCTTTGACGCTTAACATGTCTTCCTACATCCCCAAGTCTCTTGGGGTCCTCAAGTTTCGAAGTTTTGGACTCCTGGAGAGGGTCCCACACGTGTACTTATCTTAAGGTTAATCATGAGATTCATTTAATCCCATTAGTTAGGTAATATTTGGTCTTCAGGCCATAGCCCAAGTTACGCTCTACTACAAACGCTCGAAGTAAACTTCACCGAAGTGATTACACTTTCCTTCCACTAGTAGATCGGATGACTGAGAAAGGATCCCAATGGACCCTCAGATCAATAACCCACATCACTCCCAAATTCTTCCCTATGATCTAACAGTTGGCAGGATTTTGCCACTTTGAGACCTCACGTCCCTTGCAGTCCTTAACCCAATAGTTCCTCAAAGGGTTACTTATCGAAGGGGTCATAAAGTGGGTATGATTTCTTGTTGTCAGTTAATGATACGAATTACTCTATCCTTACACTATACTCGATCTAATTATTGAGAAGGGTCCCAAAGGATCCTTAGATCGACGAACCATGTTACTTCACAACTTCGCCACTCAGGGATTCTTAACACCTTTTCATTCCCATAGTGAGTCAACGTTGAATTGAACCTAGTTTATATCCAATGGTTAGGAAGGATCCTGAAGATCCTTAGATCTATGACTCGTGTTACTTTGATACTAAAGAGATGGTATGGGTTTAATGATAAGACTAATCCTACGACAACAGATAGGAAACCACCAGTTTTCGATCAACTGTTTGGTCACCGTTTCGACCGATTTCCTTCGGTGATATATGGGTGTTATGAGGTTCTAACATCCCATAGCTCCAGACCTCCGAAATCCTGAAGCTCAGAATGATTAGCTCCCTTTGAGCATAGTGTTGATTTCTAGAGTCTTATTCATACGAGGTTTTGACAAGCCCTGAGGGCTACACTCTTAAATCCTACACAATATTTGGTTAAGTCAGTGGACTCAAGACTAAGGTCACTTGGACAAGAAAATGGTTTGAAGTAAGTGCCTTCCATTCACAGAACTCGAATTGTATAACAAGAAAAATGGATTTTGTGGATTTTATCCTCGAGCACCCTCATGAAAATTTTCCAACCAGCATAGAGGCCAAAGCCTTATGCCCCAATTTAATTAAAACTCATTGGTAATATTGGTCCCTAGCTAAATAGGGTTTAAAATAGGAAAACATTGATTGTATATGATATTCAAACTTTACTTCGAATTTCCAGTCAAACAAGACGTCCAAATCACAACTATCTAGCATCCAGATACAATAATATGTCATCATCCATGGTCCCTAGCTAAATAGGGTTTAAAACAAGAAACCATTGATTGTATATGATATTCGAACTTCACTTCGAATTTTCAGTCAAACAAGACATCCAAATCACAACTATCTAGCATCCAGATACAATAATATGTCATCATCCCTATATATCAAGGATGTATATGTATAGTGGAAATACAAGCATTCAATCAGGCATTTTAATTCAATTATACAGAGTCTAAGAGATACTTATCTATTACAGTTTATAGCCAACCAACTTACTATGGGTGTTCACCTTTCCACCCAGTTGTAGGCTTAGTTGTAGCACTCTATCCACCCCTGTGCCAAGACATGATACCACCAGGGAGTTCTCTCTCTTTCCTTCGGACCTTCTGCAAAATCATGGAGGTCACTCTCTTTCTCATTGGAAGCAAGCAGTCCAGTTTTCTATTCACCAAGTAAGGGATCATGTCGTGATCGCTCATTCAATCACACATTTATGTTTATCAGCTTGATTGGAAAACACTATCCATTCTCTCATGTAACCAAAACAACTTAGTTTTTCATTTCTTCTTTAGAACCCAAGAGCTTCATGTGCTCCTCTCTTTTCTTAATGGTTCTCAGACCCCTCCTTGTGTCTCTTCTTCTTGTGTTTTTCTTCCCCCTGACACAACTCTTTTCTTTCTCTCTTTATCCATTGCGTCGCTCCTTCCTTCTATGTCCTTTCTTTCCTTACGCAACAAGATTATGTGGGTCAGATCCCCAAATTCGTGAGTCAGATAAGAAATTTCTAGATGGTTATTCTTCCCATTCTTTCATTAATTTATGAAGAGTACTTTCAACTACCAACTTGACTGGTAAATGAATTTTCTGGGCCAGAGGAAAATATTGGGTTTTGAAAAATTTTAATTCATCAGAATATTGGCTAGCATGGGTCATCTCAATCAGTCATGGTTTCCCTCACCATTCCCTCGCATGGAATTATAACCTGTACTGGTAACCCTCTCTACAGGTTTCCTCACTCTTTCCTCTAGTGGTATCATGGCCAATACTTCAAGGATTCACCCCACAATCAGTTATTGGCAATTTGAAGTAAAATAAAAATAATACAATTTACATTGTTCACATGTCATGGCATGGAAATCATAATTAATGATTAATTACAAGATGGGGGAAACAAGGGTATTACAATCTCCTCCCCTTTCAAAGGAACACCGTTATCGGTGTTCTTTCTTAGTAACACCTGTCATGCCTTTGTCATTCAGTTTCTTCATAAATATTGATCCTCTTTCTTGGTTAGGTCCTTTCTAGACCCATGGCATTCATCACCTGCCTTTAATAATTTTGGACAACAAGTATATTAATCACAATTTCATGCCAAAACATCTTACTGTTGTTCAAAATTCAAGAGAATTTTTTTTCGTAATCCAACACAATACTTATTTGTGCAGTTCATGGATATACATTCATATGGTTGTCTTGTTAACTTGGCTCACTGCTTTCCTTGACATACCCATTGTGTGCATGATTCTAATCAATGGTTTAGAAGAATTATCAAAGTCTCCTCTTCCTTGCGATCACTCACCCTCCAGGCCCCAGGCTGAGGCATCCCCTTCTCTACTGTACAATCCCTTGGGCGATCCATCTTGCCTTGCCAAGGATTTCTCACACACAAAGAGTTGTAGAGACTTCATTGATCCTTACAGTCGAGGCATCCCTTAGACTTTCTCTATCAAGGCGTCCCTCCGGCTTGTGTTACCACAACACAAAATATTATAGGGAGATCATTGATTACCACAGGGTTCTCATGTCATAATGGTAGCATTTTTCATGCTTTCCAGCTTGACAACTAGTTTCTGTCCCTCTAGGGAAAACTTTCATCTCACCTACGTCACATACATACAGTAACCGTGATATGTTATCATCAATTCCAATTTATTATTTCTTTCAAATATGTCACCCACAGATTTCCAAACTCCACACTTTTATTTTCATATATGTTCCACACAAGAACCATATTCACAAGTATGGGATTTTATTTTTTCTTCCCATAGCATTTTGGCTCAGCAGGCTTGGTATTTCTTATAGGCTTACAACACTACCATATCCAAGACCCTTTCTTTATGCAATTTCAACATTCCTCATCCAAACAAATTGTTAGCTCTCATGCACATTATATTTTCATAACTATGCATACTAATATTCCAAGTCATTTTCATCTATTCAAGGGTACAAAGAAAAAGGAAATATCATTATTTACGCATGCATCCTTTCAACATACCAAAATTTTCAAATGTAATTCAATTATCAAATGACTTTAATCAAAGTGAAAATATTCATGACCACATTCATACCCAACGTACCCTTACATTGGGTTCAATTTTGCTACACTTATGACAAGCACTTTGTCATGGTCTTTTGAAGCTCAAACAACCTCTTCACCATAAGGTTTAATCATTCTCATTCACTCTTACAACAAGACTATGCTTCCTACTACAGGCTGATCATGATCCCAAATCAACACATATGAAACTAAATTTTTTTCTTGAATGCACCCAAGTATTCTTCCTTCATTAGTAAGCAGGGTGCCAACACACATGACCACCCAAATTTTCTTTTCTTTAACATCTACACAATTCAAGTGGAGTATTGGAAGGTCCTCCTTCCTCAATGGAAAATCCATTGTCTTCCCTCTTATGCAAACATGTATTTGCTCAATGCATTCCATGCAATATACTAACTATGAGCACATTTGTTCTCAATCTCCCAAGATTGGTCATTGTACCCATGGTACTCCTTACTCGTGAATTTTCTTGCAAGGATTATAACTCATCCTTGATTATCATAGATTCCTTTCTCTAATCCATACCCTACTTGGGAATCAAGGGCATACAACAACCACTCAAAATTATTTTCGTACCATGTAGATAATAAAATATTTTCAGAAGGGATTCTTACCAAATCCCTTTTCCATTACCATGTCATATGAGCATGAGATATTTTATACTTGTTCTGGTTGCTAGCGCCCTCTTTGACATTACCTTATCAGTGATGTTTTATGGAGACTTTTTAAAGTCCATTGAACAACTTTCAACAACAACCTTCTCATATTCATCCTCTGTTTGAGGTTTTCCATCATAGGAAACCATCTTTCCTAGTAGTTCCAATAATTTCCCTCTTAAGAGCCCTTTCCTGTAGAGTTTCCTTCTGGTTCCTTCACTATATGACCAATTGTCACAACCAAGCGCTTAACCTTTAGCACTATCTCTCTCTCGATGCCAATCATCTATATGATTGAAGGTTGTAACCATGTTCTAAGCCACGCTCAAATCCTAGTCATAGATATTTCATTCATTGTCACGATCAAAGAGCTAAACGACCA
The DNA here is from genome assembly GCA_010110895.2 of Picea sitchensis. NCBI lineage: Eukaryota > Viridiplantae > Streptophyta > Pinopsida > Pinales > Pinaceae > Picea > Picea sitchensis. The sequence continues at coordinate 38,865 of SNQJ01S0059341.1, forward strand.
TCCATTGAAAGGATGATCCAATGGTTGTGTCTTAATCAACCATTGAGATCTATGGTTCATGTGTTCCAACAAGGTGGTGTGTTAAAAAAATTCCATTACACACCTTAATCCTGGCTTGACATGTCACTAGACCAAACAACGTTCCATATTAATAGCACACACCCTCTTGTAAATTAATACTCGTGCAACTCTTACATGCACCATCATTATCCTCCGTCGATCACATCTTCAGGTCAACGACCTGATGTTGTACCTACAATGATATTCCCTTTCTAGATCCAACGATGAAGATATCATCCAATATACCTACTCTATCTGACCGCTGAAATCATACCTGAGGTCCTTCAACTAGATTTGTTTGCTCTTTCTTGACTGGTTCCTGATCTAACGATCCATAACTCTCTTTAACTCAATGGTCATGATTTATCCTGAAATCTCTATCAATGGACGAGATTCTTCATAGAATCTCCCCTCTATTTATCCTGAACTTCTAACTTGCATCTTCACCTGCAACAAAACTTTAGATTTGCTATTCCACTTTTACATAGAAATTGTATATCCCATTAACATAGGGATTTCATAGACCTTCAATCCTGCAACATGAATCTAATCAACTTTCTAAGATCTGTATCTCATAATCTCACAAAAATTACATATATTGCCAATATCTTATTCTATAGAGACACAACATTCATAATGACAGATATTCTCAACACACATGATGGACAGAGGCTCCTTCCAGGCTAAGCTCAAAACATAGCTTCCTTTTTTTATTATTCATAACTCTGGTAAGCAAATCAAAATTTAAAGTGAGAAAAATATCTCTCCTTTTCTCCTTCTTTTCTTATGCAATATATTCCCCATTGGAAACTCCCTATTATTTTCCTTGAATAGTCTTGTTTAGTCTCACCTTAACCTTCTTGGATAAATCAACATGCTACAACAACAATATTTTTGTTCTCAATGAATTATGAACATGTACTTCTTGCACATTACCATTTAGCTATCAAAATATTCAATGTTCATTTGTTAGTCTTCCATTCATGAATTATGTTTTAGAATGTAATCCAGGATTCTTATATATATATATATATATATATATATATATATATATATATATATAGGCTTGCATCCCATTTCCCAATTCACGGTAGTCATTAAGGTTGTGACTATGTTCTCCTGATAGATTCTTTACACATTTCCTCCACGGGGAACTCCTTCGGCATGAAACTTCCTTGTTGCATGTCCATCACTATATGTGATGGAATCAACCTTGATTCAACTTCAGCTTTATCATTTCAGTTGTTTACCCAAATATTCCATAAGGAATATAAACTTGCATTATTATGATGCATTCTAAATTACATATGCACATTATTCCATTGTGCTTTCATGCACAGTGTTCTTACTACATGCTTCAACATATTGTGTGTCTACTATAGGCACACTTATAGTTGTCTTTTATGTACCTATTGAAATTTAGTTAGTTCATGATTGTTCATGACCATTTGCATCCAGTCTTTAAAAGCCTAATATTTTATCATGACAACTGAACATCCCTGCTCATTTACTCTTTCATCAATTTATACTATCCTTTCCTTAGGGGATGGAATACATCCTCCTCAAGTCATTATTCAAAACAAAACTTTCATGACTCTTCATAATAGAGTCAACCATGCATCTATGGTATTCATTCAATCTTGGCAAGTGCAATTATTGTCTTACATTTCACTCATTTAGGCAGTCACATTGTTCCTTTAGTATATATATAATCATACATCATACATGTGTATCACTTGAAAATTTAATATCATTTGTTCATATCTAGTTGGTCTTAATATGAGTCCTCATATCAAACAAACTTACAATGCATTAAATTCATGCACTCCATCATATACAAACATAGCTAAACATTCATCATCTAAGATCATTGCTTGCACCTTTTCCATGTCATTCGTACACATGGACATGTCAGACTTTTAGATCCTTCACCCAAGGATCTTACTACCATTCTTATGAAAAGTATTATAGAGATACTCAAAACTGAGCTTCCCTCTTTGTTGAGAGCTTGCAGTCATTCACTGGATATCCGCATGGAAAGTTTAACAAACATAATCATAACTATGCCCCCCTTTCCATATGACAAGAACCAACAAGAAGGAATTATTTCCTCAACTAGTATAAAATTATTCAACAACCTAGAAATACTATCTAGGCAATTCCAATAGTGCCCAAGGAAACATGACAACTTATCAAGCTTCTTTTTCATGCCTCAAACCATTTTTGGTTAACACACCTTTTATCAAGGGAATCCTTTTCTAGATTCCCTCTCACTACCACTTGAGCATTCCAAGTTATACCTTATATGGATATCATCCACCTCTGGGTGCCAACCTAACCCATTGGTCATCTAGAAGTGCCCCAACACTTCCTTTACCACATTCAGGATTAACATTTCATTAACCATTTTACCTCATTTATAATGAATTTTAATTTCTAATTGCATTTGGACTATTTACTTAAAACCCAAATACAATTTCGAAGTATGTTACTTACTAAGTATTTTAATATAGAACTCCAGAGCATCTTTAGATCATAATTAGTCTTGGGAAGAAAGTCCATTTCTTTCTTTTTTTATTTTTTTGTAGAGGTTCTAGTTGTTTTTTCTATTCTCATTAAAAACAAAAGATAAGTTGTAAATGTAGATCAACCTTAACCATTACACCCAAAATTCTTCCTTCTATTCAACAACAACTAGGGACGGAGGTCACTCTCCTCCTCCCACATGAATTATGGAAGATTAGTTTTCTATCCACCAAGCAAAGGAGGTTGATGTGATTTCTCACTTAATCACTCCATATTTCTTTAGCTTCGTTTATTATCTTGATTATAAAAATGTTTCCCAACAATTCTTGTACCCAGAAACAAATTTGTTTCTCAGTTCCCTTCATAACCAGAGAGTTCCACATGCTCTCCCTTTTCAAAAAATGGTCACCAAACCCATTCATCTTTCATAGAAACACCCTTAAGTTAATAAGGATACATACTTCCCTAGCACAACCATGTGTTTTTGAACTTGCTCATGTCACTTCACTTCTACCTTCATGAAGGTTGTTCTCAATCTATAGGGTTCCTTTTTACTTGCTTAACTGGGTTATTCCAACAACAATTTTGATTCATTATAGGTAAAGTAAATTGACCTTACCATTTTCATCAATCCTCTGATCGTGAGGGATCATCCACATATACAAGGTTTAATATTTTATTAAAGAAACAATTATTACTGCTACGGATCCCTTCAATCCATTCACATCCAAGTCTTGATATTATTTCCTATCAACATAATCCCACTCTTGTAGTAGTAGATATGATTCTACCAAAGAAACAATATTCCCCTCTACTGCACATCCACCTGTAACTTTTCTTTTGTAAGAATTTTCCAAAAGGAAACCTCAACCAAGGGGCTTATGTAGATAACAGATAAACTTGTCCAACACAGGGGAACTTTTCTAACATGATTTTCTTTGCATTTTTATACTAGTCAGGTGATTGATTTATGGTCCATCCAGGCCTCACGTTTAAATATTGTTCTAATAGATAGGGTAGGGTGCCCTCCCCCTTAAAGTTTTCTTAAGAAAATAAAGTTATTTGACTCTTTTGTGAGCCCAAGAAGGCCAAGTGTCGTTGCATGCTTTGATACCACTTTGTCACACACCCGACCCCTTAAGTAGCCTTTTAAGGGATGGGGGTATAAATTTTCTTCTTTCCTACGACTCCTTGAATTCCTTGAATGAGGACACCATCGTCATGTTCTCACCGAGAGATTTCCAATGACTAAGTACTTGTTCAAAATTTATGGCCTTTCAAAGCTCTTTGGGAATCATTGGTCAGAGGCCATGTGGCACCCACATGGCTCCAACTCATTCATACCATCCCACCTGGAACTGAATCAACCTTGGTTGTCATCCTTTAGAGATGACATGTCCACTGGAAGGGCGGTTATATGGAATGTTCCCCATGCCTTCATAATTATCAGGCCTTCAACCTTCATCATTCTTTTTCATGTTTGACACATTCCTAGAGTCCTGAAGCCTAAGAGTCTCTTTCCTCACTGGGATCCATGGTGGAGCTTTGTCCGCCCTTAAACATATGACGACTAAGACTTATCCACACTTAACACGTGGTTTAGACTTGATAAGGGGTGTGGGTCACATGCCTAACTTTCAACCACTCCCATGATGCCACGTGAAATTATATAGGAACACCATATCATCATGGTGAATGTGGTCCCGTCCAATTGGAACTGGACACATCAACAAAGGAAACTTCGACACTTTGGTGCTTCGACACTTAACACACCTTCCTACATCCCCATGTCTCTTCGAAGTTTCGGACTCCGAGAGAGGGTCCCACACGTGTACTTATCTTAAGGTTAATCATGGGATTCCTTTAATCCCATTAGTTAAGTAATCTCCATCCTTTGAGCCATAGCCTAGGTTACACTCTAATGTGAACTACCGAAGTAAAATTCACCAAAGTGCTTACACTTTCCTTCCACTAGTAGATCAGACGGTTGAGAAAGGATCCCAATGGACCCTTAGATCAATGGCCCACATCGCTGTCGAATTATTCCCTATGATCTAATGGTGGGTAGGATTTTGCCACTTCAGGGCTTTGCGACTTCACGTCCCTTGTATTCCTTGACCCAATAGTTCCCCCAAGGGTTACCTACCGAACGGGTCATAACGTGGGCATGACTGCTTGTTGTCGGTTAATGATACCACTTACTCTATCCTTCCACTATACTTTATCTAACGGTCAAGAAGGGTCCTGAAGGATCCTTAGATCGACGACCCACGTACTTCATAACTTCGACATTCGGGGCTTCCAGTCATTTAACACCTTTTTACTCTTGAAGTGAGTCAACACCGAATTGACCATAGTTTATATCCAGTGGTCGGGAAGGATCTCGAAGATCCTGAAATCTACGTCTCACATTACTTCACGACTGAAGAGATAGTCAAGGTTTAATGATAAGGCAGATCCCATGACAACAGATAGGAAACTGCCAGTTGTCATTCAACCGTCTAGTCACCATTTCGACCGATTGCCTTTGGAAAAATATGGGTTTTATGAGGTTCTAACATCCTGGAGCTCCGAAGCTCCCAAGTCCTGAAGCTTCGAACCTCTGAAGTCCCTAAGTTTAGAAGGATTAGCTCCCTTTTAACATAGTGATGGGTTCCAGAGTCCTTGTCATATGAGGTTTTGACAAGCCTCGAGGGATACACTCTTAAATCCTACACAATATTTGGTTAAGTCTATGGACTCGAGCCTAAGGTCACTTGGAAAATAAAATGGTTTGAAGAAAGTGTCTTCCATTCACAGAACTCGAATTCTATAACAGAAAAAAGTTTTTTCAAGGGATGGATGAGTTCAAAATCAGTCCTGCAAAGTTTGTCCTGAATCTGTATTCACATATTTTATCCCCAAGAACCCTCATGAAAATTTTCTAACCAACAAAGATGCCAAAGCCTTATGCCCCGATTTCATTAAAACCCATTGGTAACATTGTTCCCTGGCTAAACATGGTTTAAAATAGGAATCCATTGTTTGGATATGATATTCTATCTTTACTTTGAATTTCCAATCAAACATGACGTCCAAATCACAATTATCTAGCATCTAGATACAATAATATGCCATCATCCCTATATATAAAGTATGTATATGTATAATGAAAATACAAGCATTCAATCATGCATTTTAATTCAATTATATAGAGTCTATGAGATGCTTATCTATTATAGTTGATAGCCAACCAATTGAATGTGAGTGTTCGCCTTTCCACCCAACTGTAGGCTCAGATGCATTTAGTATTAGAGCTTTGTCCACCCCTGTGCCAAGCATGATACCACCAAGGAGTTCTCTCTCTTTCCTTCGAACCTTCTGCAAAATCATGGAGGTCACTCTCTTTCTCACAGACGCGATCGTGGGATTATCTCTCAACCTCCACAGAATCTAGTAGTCAATTTTCTATCGCAGGCAGGATCTACTCATTGATCGCTCATTCAATCACCTGACTCCATTTATGTTGGGGTTAATGCCTTATGTTCTCTCATGTAACATATTTATTTCTTAGTTTTCTTTAGAACCAATTCAATCACACAGCTCCATTTATCAGCTTGATTAGAAAACACTATATGTTCTCTCATGTAACTGAAACAACTTAGTTTTTTAGTTTTTCTTTAGAACCCAAGATCCTTGTATGCTCCTCTCTTTTCTTAATGGTTCCTAGACCCCTCCTTGTGTCTCTTCTTCTCGAGTTTTTCATCCCCTCGACGCAACTCTTGGATTTCTCTCTCTATCCATTCCATTGATCCTTCCTTCTCTGTCCCTTTATTTCTTTACACAACAATATTCCATGGGTCAGATCCCAAAATTTGTGAGTCAGATCAAAATTTTCTAGATGGGTATTATGCCCATTCTTTCATTAATTTCTGAAGAGTACTTTCAACTACCAACTTGACTAGTAAATGAATTTTCTGGGCTAGAGGACAATCTTGGGTTTTTAACATTTTTAATTCAGTAGAGAATTTCCTGTCAGGGGTCATCTCAACCAGTCATGGTTTCCCTCACCATTCCCCCTCATGGCATTATAACCTATACTAGAAACACACTCTATGGGTTTCCTCACTCTTTCATCTAGTGGTATCATTCCAGTACTTCAAGGATTCACCTCATAGTTAGTTACTGGCAATCTGAAGTAAAATAACAATAATACAATTTACATTGTTCGCATGTCATGGCATGGAAATCATAAGTAATGATTAATTACAAGTTGGGGGAAACAAGGGTATTAAAACTACATCAATCTACCTTCCTTAGTAGGTGAAAGGTATATCTTGACTTTCATTGATGATCTCTCTCGTTTCACTTGGTTTTATTTTTTGAAGAACAAGAATCTTGTCTTTGAAAAGTTTAAAGAATTTAGAGCCTTTGTTCAAAAGAAATTTGGTCTACCCATCAAGTGCATGAGATCAAACAATGGTGGTGAGTATGTAAATCGACCTTTTGAAAAATAGTTGGTTCGATATGGTATTGACTTGCAACAGTTGGTCCCTCATACACCTCAACAGAATGACATTGTCGAACGTAAGAATCAGGTGTTAGTTGAAATAACTAGATGTCTTTTGTAGGACAAAGATTTACCTCCTTGCTTCTGGTTTGAATCTATCTATTGTGAAAAATATTTTCTCAATCTCATCTTGACTCAATATGTTTTGTTGGTGGATCCTATTAAATAATGGTGTGGAAGGAAGCCCTCAGTTAGCCACCTCTGTGTGTTTGGATGTTTTTCCTAGGATCATATTTCTAATAATTTCCAAAAGAAGTTGGATGCAAAGAGTCGTACTTGCATCATGATGGGTTATTCTTAAGAGTTTAAATCATATCGACTGTTTGACACGGTCAAAAATAAAATTGTTATCAAATGAAATGTATGGTTTGATGAGAAGTATTCTAGCACCAAGTTTTTGAATACCTCCTCTATATTGTTACAAGATAATCACGTTAATGTTTTTTATGACTCTAGTTCTCCTATTTTATTTATTAGTCCTTTGACTAGACAATCAAACTCTATTCATGTTTCTAATGGACCTTCAATATCCGAGTTGACTGGTTAATTGATTTATGTTTCGACTGGTCTTCCATCTCCATCAACTAAAACTATTTTGACTTTGATCTAAATTGGATCATTATATTATTTTTCATCTATCTCATTTCTTACAAAGTGAAAAAAATTGGAGGAATCAACTTGCAAGGTCATTTTAGTTGCAGGTCCTAGTTTGGAAAATTGGGGTCTAGAAACTTCCGGAGCAATTTTGAGGCATCAAATGATATTTTTTGTGGTTATGGTGTTTAAAAATTGTGCACAACACCTTTACAGTTGTCTACACTTTTATAACTTTCCAATGGCTTAGACCGTGCATCAATCGAAATTTGTATGCAAAAGTTATACTTCATGCAAGTTGACCTATTGTGTTTACCACCATGGTATGAGAGGATGTCACATCAGCCCTCATTACTCGTGCATATGGGGCTATCCATGTGAGGAACTTAAAGAATATTCTAGAAGGTTCAAAACTTTACCACAATTGAGGTTGAGGAATTCAAAAACCTACCCTTAGATGGCTATCGAGCTATGTTAAATACCAAACAGTAGGAGGAGAAGGGGTTCCATTCTATGTTATTTTATTTTGTTCCATAGAAGAGTAGAACAAATGAGAGTGGGAAATTAGAGCACATAACAAAGGGGGTTAATGTTCTGTAGTAGTCTAACAAGACACGGGTCTCAAGTAACTCCATAGAGAGTGCCTTCTTTTTTGTACTTGCATTATTTCCATACCAAAGAAAAGAGAGTAGAACAACCTCACCTTCTAGTTGGGTTTTCTCTCGTAAGGGTTTCCCAAAGAAAATATTTGTGTTATCTTGTGTATGATGTGTGATTTCATTTTATTGTTCTCTATTTTTTGCATTTTATCTATTTTACGCATAAGCAGAAAATTAGTAACTAAATATTATGGAATCTAAATGAATTTAACCTTCATAGTGTAGATTTTAGTTTTATTTATCAGATATGTTGTAATGAATTGTTCCACTGGAATATCCACGGTAGTTTAAAGATCATACTTCTAATCAACCTTTTCTAGTGAACAATAGTTCACCCTTTTCTTGTCTTCCTAGATGGGCTGCCAAGACCATTGAAGTTGTTGAACTTGATGTTGGTGATATTCCTTCAAGTCGACAAAGTTGTTGTCAGAAGAAACATGCCAACGTTGCATTTATGACTCATGTGCTTGAAACCTATGATCATGTTACCTACTTAGAAATATAGGGATGACCAAAATGGGAATAGGCTATGAAGACATAAATGGCTTCTTTGTTGAAGAATCAAACTTGGGATTTAGTTCCTCAACCTCAAGGGAAGAATGTTGTGAAGTGTCTATGTCGTTGCAAGATCAAATTTACTTTTGAAGGTGTTTTTGAGCATCATAAATCTTTCTTCGTTGAGAAAGTATTTTCTCAACAAGAAGGCATCAACTACACTGAGACCTTTTCCCCTATTATGAACATGAACTCTGTTCAATTGATTCTCTCTCTTGTTGCTTGATTTGGATGGTAGATCCATCATATGGATGTGAAGAGTGATTTTTTTCATGGTGAACTATCTAAAGAAATTTTCATGGAACAAATTCTTAGTTTTGTGACATATTCTAACCTGGTTTTTCGACTTCAGAAGTCTCTTTATGGTTTAAAGCAAGATCCCATAACTTGGCATGCTAAGGTTGATATTTCTTTCTTTGACTTGATTTCACACGTTGTGAATCTAATCACAACTTATATGTATTCCATACTCATGTAAACACTTCAATTATTGTTGTATCATAATTGGAAATAACACTGATCTAATTTTTAAATTGTAGAAACAACTTCCTAACTCCTTTGATATGACAGATCTTGGTATTTTGCATTATTTTTTGGGTCTTCAAGTATTACCACCATCTGATGGTTTTTTCATTTCTCAATATAAATATGTAATGGATCTTTTGACACATTTTAAGATGAGATATTGTAATCCATATGTCACTCCCTTTCAATCTTGAGTAAAGATATGAAAAACTTGTCAAACTCCCAAAGTAGATGCTAAACTTTATCGACAACTGGTCGAAAGTCTCATTTACCTTACTCACAATCGACCTGAAATTTCCTTTTTTTTTTTAATGTGATTTCTCATTTTATGTAGGATCCCAAATAAAGCCACTAGAAAACAAACAATGAATTGTTCATTATCTCAAGGGTACCACTCATTTTGGTATCAAATATTGTCGTAGTTCAAATTTGTTGGTTGTCTTCGCCGACTTTGACTAGGTAGGCAACAAGGATGACCGAAAGTCCACTTCTGGCTTTGTTTTTTACTTCATCATTGGACCATTGGTTTGGTCATGTGATAAATATAAGGTAGTCTCCTTGTCGACTACAGAAGCCGAACATTATGGCACCATAAATGAAGGTACAGAGGAAGTATGGATTCGCCGACTTCTCGGTAAAATTGGATTTCCTGTTCAAATCTTGAATACCATATATTGTGACAATCAAAGTTCCATTCAAGTTACTGACAACCCTATTGCACATAGTAAGATGAAGCATGTTGAGCTCCATGCTCACTATTTGATAGAGTTGGTTCATGAGAACATTGTCTCACTTGTCTATTGCGGAACAAATGATTAGGTACCTAATATCTTCACTAAGCCATTATATGAAGCTAAGTTTGTCAAGCTCCATATGATGCTTGGGCTTCAGGAAGCTACAATTATGGGGGGGTGTCCTATTGACGTAATTTCACCTCCTGGATCTCCATATTCGTGTGTTGATGCAGTTGTGTTGGAACATCAATTTCTGATGGTTCATAACTCTTCTAAATAATTTGATTGGGTGATTGAACTACATATGGAAACAACCAGTCAGGCGATCGACTATATATCTACATCATTCGATTGAGTAGTCAAAAATCCTGTCGGTCAGATATTCAACCAATAGTCAAAGAAAATTAGTTAATGGATCAACTATCCGAGCAATCGACTATAAGTTGGATGATGGATGATCAGGTCGAGCATCCTTATTGAGTCAACTAGACAATGATAATTTGATGCAGTTAACTCTAACCATGGATATTCATATGTGGACAATGTCTTCACAATTCCAAGGAAGTTGGTTAGATCTTGAATCTATAAATAGTAGACCCGATGGGTCATTATCATATGATGTGCAAGTGGTGTACGCCAATGTTGAACATGGTTTGTATGTTCAATATGCATTGTGATGTTTTGATCACAATGCTCTGTGATTAAGTGATGTAATAATGTCTTTAGACACCACCTATTATCTTTGAAATTTATTCCTCTTTGATTAACTACAATTATATTTGTTTGTTTTGTATCAGGTTACACCCACTCCCCAACAATGTGTGTTAAATCCCAATCTTTTTTCCTAAAATTATTATTTCGAGTGAACCTTCTAATTTTCCATTGAGTGTATGAGAGATAATCATTGAATACATGTAAGAGGGTGGGTGTGAGAAGTCATATCCCAAATTTATTGAGAGCATGGGGAATGAGTACAGTCAACATTGGGGAATCTGAGAGTCAACATGCTTGGGTAAAAGGTAATTTCAAATTTTTGTTGTGGAAAATTTTTACATGCAAATTTTGGGACAACAAGAGCGAGACAAGTGCTAGAATTGGAACATATCCATAGTGGGTTTTCTGTGCATCTTGTGGGCACTGTAAAATGCACGAAGAAGTAGGTTGTTAGACCTGTAGTGTGAGTTTTGTTGTGAAAAGAAAATGATTTTATACTGAGAGTTTTTTGTTGCAGCTATAATTCCCTGAAGTTCCCATCAAGAGATATTCTTGGCCAACCTATGTTGGAGACCTAAAGGAGAGCGGGATATCCTAAAGAACTATGTAGTAGAGAAGGGGATTTTATTCCTTGGGTTTTGCAGGTTGTGGGGAAGAGAGATGGTGGATTGGGATGGTTGTAGGAAACTATCTTGCTATAAGTGGAAAATATAAACTCTTAGGAGACACCCTTTCTTATGGATTCCTATCCTTATCTTGGGGGTGACTTGTTGTTGACAATTGGAGCATCAAGTCTATGGTTGGGTGGAACAATTGTCATCTACAATTGGTTTCACATTTGATTTAAAAGATGATTGTTTTATTGTGGTTCAATGTTTTTATTTATGGGTATATATTGCTAGGCATAAACTCTATGTTTTTTAGAAACTACATACTGCTATGTGTATGTTTAATTAGTTTCATTCATGTTTATTGGAACTGTTGTTATATCCATGGGCATTTTTATATTGTTGCATGTTTTTAATTTAATGGTATTAGAAAAAGAAAAATTTAAATTATTGAGTTTAATATTGAGGAATGTAACAAAGTGGTATCAAAGCTTCTAGTTCAACACCATACCCATATGGACCAAATTCCAGTGTGGATTTAACAAATTTTGTATTACAGAGTATCATTCTGTGTCAAATTTGGGAGAAATGATGAACTTCAAAGTGAAATTCCCAAATTTTGGGGTGGATAATGTGTGTAATTTGGAAAGGGATGCAAAATTAATAGTTGTAGGGTCATGTTTTTCCATGGGAAGGTAAGTTCATAGCTTCCATGGTGCTCAAAAAAATAAGGAATGTTTTTTGTTGAAAAATAAAATTTTAGTATAAGTATTAAATTTTCAAAAAATCATAATTTTCGAGATTTTTGGAAAATTTCGTAGAGATGATGATGTGGACTGTACTAGTGACGGGGATTGACAAGGTCCACAGTGGAAGTGCCCATGTAGTGCCATGGTGGCAGAAGGAAGGGGTCTTGGAACATAGTTTGATGGATTAACATATGAGATCACTTGAATTTTAAGAATCAACAGTCCAAAATAATCTTAGATTTGGAGCTCATCGGAGTCGACGAAATTTGTGAACAAGTTTAGTTTGCCAAAAGGAAATCACCAATGGCAGGTGACCGATGGAGTTTCAGGGTTTGGATTTCGGAAAAGTCTGAACAAAAGTTAAAGGAAATCACCAATGGTTGATGGATGATGGAGTTTTGGGGTTCGAATTTTGGTGAAGTCTGAACAAACATTGAAGGAAATCATCGATCGTTGATGACGAATGGATGATGGAATTTTAGGGTTCGAATTTTGGCAAAGTACGAACAAAATTTAAAGGAATTGACTAATGGTTGATGACCGATGGAGTTTGGGGGTTTTAATTTTGGAAAATTATGAACAAAAGTTAAAGGAAATCACCAATGGTCTATAGTCAATGGAGTTTCTAGATTCCGATTTCGACAAAGTTTGAACAACAGTTAAAGGAATCACTTATTTCCAATGTCTGATGGAGTTTTGGAGTTTGGATTTTGGAAAAGTATGAAAACAATTTAAAGGAAATCATCAATGGTTGATGATCGATGGAGTTTTAGGGTTAGTTTTTTGAAAATACCAAACAAAATTTGAAGGTAATCATTTATAGCTAAGGGAGTTTTGAGGTTCATATTTCGACAAACTCCAAACAAAAGATAAAGGGAATCACTGATGGTCAACGGTCAATGTTTGATGTTTGATAGAGGGGTTTTAGAAATCACCGAAGAAGGGAAAAAATGAATAAAAGAATACTAAGAGAAGGAAAGAGAAGGAGAAGAGGAGAAAGGGAAGGAGAAAATGAACAATTTACAAAAAAAAAGTTCCAGAGCCAAGAACTTGTTTTGGCCATAACATGAACGTTTCAAATCAGAATTAGATGAAATTTTAGGGGTGTGTCTGTAGTGATGAGGGATACAAGAATTTCAGTGAGGTCTAATGGCTAATTCTGCTAAAAATTTCCTAAAAACACAAATTACTGACGTTTGAAGATCAAGGTTCTGACATGGATGATTTTAGGGGCTAAATTTCGCTCATGGGCTAATTTTCCATGGTTTTTCCAAAAACGAGATTCGCTATTTTAAAAATGATTCGCCCAAATTCTATAGGATAAAATTCCTTTACCTTAAAAATCGCCAAAATTTTATAAAAGCTATATAAAATCCTTATAAATTTAAATATTTTTACAAAAATATCGCCAAACATTTATAGTTGGCATATGAAGGATTAGTAAGATTCGCCAAAGTTTCTACATTTAAAAAAAAAATTCCATCCTTAAAATCATCCCTGGGTTCTGATCAGTAATTGGGCCCTAAATGAAGGTGGAATTTTGATAGATAGCTCGAAAATAAGGCATGGAGATAAAAAATTGGTATCCTATCAAAATTCAAAAGGGGTTGATGCGGGGATACTAAAATAGTGCAAAATCCACTATTTTTGGGTGCACTTCGGGGATTTTCAAAATCTTTGGAGGAGGAAAAGGGACCCCAGATCACAAATATGGAAAAAAAATTGTACACTTTTTACCTACTCATCAATTCAGACAACTTTTTCTTGAGTTATTTTTTCTCATTTTTTCTTCGTTTGGAAGATAGCCAATTTTGGCTAAAAATTTCCAAGTCTAGAAAAAGTGCAAAAGCACAAAGTCATCAATTCCATATTTACACGAAATTTGACTGGAGCATCAGATTCCAAATCCAAAAGTTAATTTGTGTTCAAAATCACAAATTATATCTACTCCTAATGTAAAAGTTTTTCTGGTTCTTGATGGATTTTCTTCTACAAGTCGTAGAAAATGGTCCTCTTAGAAAAAAAAATCGCAATAGTGAAAATAGAGCACAATTGAATTAAAAGAATTTGCAAACTTCAAAAGCTTTTAATGTTTAGAATGGAACTCGAAATGAGGCATGATTATAGTCATTGGAAACATAGCTAAGAGGGTATTGTATCTAAAAAATCATAATTTAATTCCAATGCATCCATATGTCTCAAAAATTCAATCGAAGAATGTCCTGTAATCTAATTAATGAAATATTTTACAATATGCATTATTCTAACAGTAATTATTACATGCACATTTCTTGCAAAATTATAGGTGTGAGAAACAAAATTGGTTGTTATATGATAACTAGAGATATGGAGGATTCCCAACGGTCTTACAACCATGAGAAGGAGGTCAGAGGTCTACATGTCAGTGTGGGAAATGTAGAGACTAAGTCCAATGAAAGAAGGAATGGGGTGGAGCTTGCAGAGATGGTTGAAACTATGAGAATCTTGAAAAAAATAACTGCAAATCTATAGAGTAGATAATGAAAGCATGATGAGAGCTCACAAGGAGCTATTACAAAGTCTGAATATGTTGTAGAAACAAGTCAATAAAGATTCTAGCACAAAACAAGCAACGTGTGCAAGGCAAGTAGAAGTATCCAGATCTCATGATGGGAGGGATGATCGCAAGGGATATATACAATTGAGGAGTATTAGAAAAAAGAATCATCATCATTATCATAATTCACCAGGAAACTCGACCAGAAGAGTGCATGGACATTCAAGGTCGGAGAGTAGCCCAAGTGTGTTCCTTGTCCAAGGACAGAGGATGATCCAGATCATTTTTGGCACGAAATAAGAGTGGAGATATAATAAATAAATGTACAAATATATCTCAGATGTCCAATAATATAACATAAATATCATAGATGCAACCATAAACAAAGAGATACAGTAATACATAATTTCTATTAATGAGCGAAATGTACAAAACTATAGAAATATAGAGTGAAAGACTCGCTAGAATGGTGGCAGCTTATCTCTAAGAAGAGATGTGTCGACTACTCGCATTTGCAAGAAGATGATTACAATGAGGCTCTAAAGGCCTTTTTAACATAAAGAAAATAAAAAACCCTAACCCCGGAAGATGAAAAACCAACAGTTTTGTGGACCCCATTTTGGGTAGTTTGGTGTATCAACTTCCCGAGGGCGTAACTTTGGCATACAATCTTCTTTTTGGGTGCACAATAGCTCGTTGGAAAGGTATCGTCGAGGAGATTCATTTTGGGTGATCAATCAATGACTTTGACTATGATTGAGGTGCTCTATCCCAAAATAAACTTCATTTAGGCCCTCAAAATGGCCCTGAATGTTTAGGAATTGAAAAAACTACTAAAAATAGTAAGTTTCCAGAAGACTGTTTTGATCCAGTTGGAATAGGTGGGTGGACACCAATATCCACCTAGATTAGTGGAGGAGGTTTGAGTTAAATGATTTGAAAGGAGATATTAGAAATATTGAGCGTCGTACTTTTGATGGTGATCATAAGAAAGATGAATATGCAAAATCATGGTTGTTGGGAATGAGAAAATATTTCCAATTGGAAAACTAGTCAACAAATGTAGAAGCAAGAATTGAAACCTACCATATTCAAGGAAAAACATCTATGTGGTGGGATAAAATTAAGCGGGTTAACCATATTAATGAAAAGATAATTTCGTGGAAGCAATTCAAGAGATACTTCCAATAGTAGTACTTGTCAGAGAATTATTATGACAAGAAAATGAAATATTTATTTGAACTCAAGCTTGGAAGCATGACAATGGATGTCTATGAGTGGAGTTTCCTTGAATTGTTGAGGTATGTTGGCTTCATAAAGGATGAGCAGGTTAAATTTTTTTTTTTTTTGAGTGGGATACCTTTTTTCTATAGTGATAAAATACATTATGATGATCCCAGGACATTGGAAGAGATCACAAGGAAATTAAAGTACCTTTTATGAGCTGAATAGAGGAATACCATCTTTCCAAAAGGCTTGGGATGAAAAAAAGAAAGGTAAGGTGGAGAAAAGAAAGAAATATTTTAAGCCACCATTTTACAAAAATAGCTCTCAAGCATATCAACAAGGGCATATAGCATACAATGAGCCCAATATGACATATTCATTTGGGAAAAGGCCAAGACAATAGCCCATAAAATGTTGGGGATGTCAGAGAGACCACTTGTATAGGGATTTCCCTCACAAAGAAGAAAATACAGGGATTGTTCACAATAGTCAGGAGGTTGATATAGTTGAGGACATAGGAAAAATCATGCCAAGGATTTATGCAGCCTTGGACAACAAGCAAGTAGAGTACCAATATCCCATGATTGAAGTACAAGGTAAGATTGATAATCACCCCGTAGCCATTTTAATTGATTATGGAGCTACCTGTAATTACATAAATCATAATCTTGTTAAAATATTTCATTTTCAAAGAAGAAAACATGAGAAATATTGGTTGGTTTAGCTATACATGGGAGCCAAGAGAAGAATTACTGAGCTAGTTAAGTATTGTCCAATGGACATGAATGGACTCAACACAAAGGTAGATTTGAACATCATATCTTTGGGCTCATATGATTGTTTGATTGGTATGGATTGGTTGGATGAGCACCATGTTGTCCTAGAATTTTACAACAAGACATTCACATGTCTTGATGAGGAAGGGTAGAAAGGAAAAGTACAAGGGATTCCAAAGCCTATATCTATTAGAGAAATTTCAGCCATGCAGTTAAAGAAGAGTTTTAGGAAAGGATGTTATACTTATGTAGCCCACATGGAAGAAGAAGATGAAGATAAAATGCCAAGTATTGAATACCATTCGGTCTTACAATATTTTGAGGATGTATTTGGGGAGATACCAGGGTTGCCACCAAATAGAGACATTGATTTCTCCATTGATTTGGTGGTAGGAGTTGCCCAGTTTCCAAGATTCATTATAGGATGGGCACAACAAAATTGAAGGAATTGTAGATGCATCTTGAAGAACTTCTGAAGAATGGGTATATATTATCAAGTGTGTCAACTTTGGGTGCCCCAATGTCCTTTTTTAAAAGAAGGATGGAACATTAAGGTTGTGCATTGATTTCAGACAACTAAACAACAACACCGTAAATAAAAAATATCCTTTGCTAAGGATTGATGATATATTTGATCATCTCAAAGGTAAAAGGATATTTTCCAATATTGGCTTAAGGTCAAGCTATCATCAAGTAATAATTAAAGAAGAAGATATCAGCAAGACAACATTTAGGACAAGATATGGACAGTATGAGATTGGAGTGGTGCCATTTGGGCTATCAAATGCAACAATTGTCTTCATGTGTCTGATGAATGGAGTGTTTGAAGAATATTTGGACAAGTTTATAATTTTTTTCTTGCATGATATACTCATCTACTCAAAGATGGAGGAGGAAAATAAACAACATTTAAGGATGGTGCTACAAGTATTGAAATATCATCAATTGTATTCCAAGTCAAGTGCATATTTTACCAAAGGAATATTCATTACTTGGGCTATATTATTTTAGAGGAGAGGATAGCAGTTGATCCTGAGAAGATAGAAGTAATTAGAGGATTTACAACACCAAAGAATGTTATAGAGGTGAGATCATTCATAGGACTTGTAGGTTATTATAGAAGATTCATTGAAGGATTTTCAAAAATTGCAAACCCAATTACTTCTTTGCAAAATAAGGATGCAAAATTTGAATGGAATTCTGAATGTGAAGAAATATTTCAGAAACTAAATAATATTTTGACAAGTGCACCAATCTTGAAGATTGCATATCCAAATGAAAATTTGGTTGTATGCACTAATGCCTGCAATGGAGGTATTAGTGGAGTCCTCATGAAAAATGAGCATGTGGTATGTTATGAGTCAAGAAAGTTGAAAGAACATGAGGGGAACGTTAGAAAAACAGGACCGCAGAGAAATAAAATAAAACAAATGTGGAAACAAAACATAGAAGATACACAATACAAGAGAGACACAGATTTACGTGGTTCACCCAGTGTGGGCTACGTCCACCAGAGAAATTGACAGGTCCTTGCTTTATTATTATCCAACAAATGAAGGGATACAACCTACAACAAAACCCGTTGTAACTTACTCTTCTTTCTCTCACAGTCTCCTCTCTC
>SNQJ01S0059342.1:0-25309 GCA_010110895.2 Picea sitchensis
ACCAACTACTACCTCAGATTAGACAACACTCCCTCAAAAGGGGCATCAGAGCGCTATAGCGCTCCCTAGGAAGCTTGAGGGGGGTGCCAGCGCTCCAAGGATGGATAACACTTCTTCAGAGGGGCAAATAAGAGTTATAACGCTCTCTGAGACCTTATAGGGGAGCGCCAACGCTCCTAAGGCTAATGTAGGGGAGCGCTCACCTTCAAAACCTTTGTTTAGGAGCTCCTCTCAAGTGATAAGAGTTCCTTGACTTCAGTTGATCATTTTCCTTCCTCCAAATCAAGTGTTTGAGTTATTCTAAATGTCTTTTTGGTGTCGTCATCATAGCAGTATGCTTTGCTTGATGTTTCTGACACTTGCGACAGTTGAGAGGATCATGCGACACTTACGAAACTTATAGAAGTGAGCAATATTGACGTGTAACACACCCGCCAACAGAGGATCCAACTATATCGAGTTGTCAAAGCAGGTCAACTCATTCACGAGGGCAAGTGGCTCACCGGTGACCAAGTTCAACAGACGTTTCCTCATCTAATGGAGGAACTCAATGCAATGGGGACCATTGATTCCTAAGGGGGGAGGAATGATCCAGGTGGATATTACTGGCCACCTGCCTATTCCACTTGGACCCCCACCATTGTTTCTTTTAGTTTTTCAATTTCCTTAATTGTAGCACAATTTACTATTTCTGGCAGTTTTTTGAGTCCTGAACTTCCAGAGTCGTTTTGAGGCCCTAACTGACGTTTTTTAGGCATCATCTCAATAATTTTTACCAATAGTTGTAGTCCTCGGATAGATCTTTCTAACGATGTATCATATGCATCAAACAAAGATAATATGTCAAAGTTACGACACCAGGAAATTGATGTACTAATTTACCCCGACGGAGCCCATATTTTGGCGTTTCATCTCTTAGGGTTAGGTTTTTTGGATGTTTAGGGTTTCCATTGTCTTAGGGTTAGGTTTTGATGTTTAGGGTTTCCATTGTTTCTCAATAATAGATAGGACTTAGAGCCTCATTAAACCCATATTTAGGAGGCATTTAGCCACTACATGTCTTCTCGTAGATTACCACAACGCTCTAGCTAGTTTATTTCTATTCCGTCTATAAACAAATTTCTCATTTTGATATTACTGAAATGAAGTGTTATTTCCGGCCCATCTTTATATTCTCCATGGCTATTTGTGTATTCCTTGTTGCATTCTCGATAAATCTCGATCGCTGGTATCGAGCAAGATGCTCTTTCTTGGATCCTTCTTTGCATGTCCCCAACGAGGTTAGGGGTACAAGGAGTTAGGGCTCGATCCGGGTCAAAACCTTGCGAGATCAGCCTCGCAAATCCTGACGAGCGCCCATGGGGACGCAAAAGAAAGACGAGGGAGTAGGAGATCCTATTAAGTTGTTGTTCGTGGAAGCCCTCGTGCAACAGTGGAACGAGATGTTGGATAATTTCTCTCAGATCCTTTGATGATTATCGGCAACAACAAAGGCATCTTCAACCAAAAATCACTTCGGACGTGAAAAAACCCTTTAAGGTACAAGTAAACTTTGACATTCCCATATTCGATGGTCAAATAGATGTAAACGTTGTAGATAGATGGTGGAATCTATTAGAAGGATATTTCTGAGTTCATGAATTTTTCTCGACCGAGAAGAATTTTTCATTGCTCAAATCCCCATGTCAAGGATCAGGGAAACTCATCGGTGGAGAGAAAAAGGACGACAAGGAACTCCTCCCTTGTTCTCAGCCGTACCTTGCACTTTGAATTATTTCTGAGACGCCATCATGGAACAATATTATCCTTTATAGAGCTATGAGGACAAGTACATACAATGGACTACGCCGGCATAACAAAGGGATCAAGGTGTGCATGAGATGACGAATCCATTCCATACCTTTAAGACAGTTGGGTATCAAATATTCGAGAAACATTTGATGCTGGAAGTACCGCAGTTGTTCATACAGATACATTCAGAGGAAATGCACTCCTAGACATCTCCTCACTTGGTACAGCATACCAGTATGCTTCCAAGATTGAGAAAAAATTCAAAACGTAAGAAGCTTAGACATCGATCCGCGGAATCAAAAACAAGCGAAAGGTGTCCCGAAACTGCAGAACAATGGACAAAGCTAAGGCATGGTAGCTGAAGACAACCTACCAAAGCTGCAAGCAAAGAACAACACTGCGAAGCCAAAGAAAGACAGCGGAAAGTGGTGTGAGTTCCATAAGAGCTCCACTCACAACACAAGTGAGTGTCGGTCAAATAGCCATTGGTGGTCGATGAGGGCTTCAACTGCATGGATGTTCCAACTCTAACTTAGAACTTGATAAGGGGAATGACAAGGGGAAGCATATTATCAATGTGGAGTCGAACGCCACCATCGCGTCACCACGAAGATCCAAAAGGAAGAACCGGAAGATCCACAGGAGGAGGAGCATCTCTTCCACCCCCATATGTGGGTAAAGGGTTCTTTGCCATACCACTGGGTCGAGCAATGGAGCCAAAAGAGCCTCATTTCAACAGAGGTCATGAAGTGGTTGGGTTTTCCAACCACAACACACCCACAATTGTTCACCATTGGGTGGTTTCACCAAGGAGGAGATCTCCTCGCATCAACCAACAATGCCGACTTCCCTACAACATCAAGCCCTTCACCGATGAGGCATTATGTGACATTGCTCCTTCCTTGATGTTTGTGATGTAATATTATGCCAACCATACTGTGGAAGCGACATGTTGTGTATGAGTCCCAATCTCGTGTTGTTATTGTTACCTTGTGAAATAAGTTCTACAAGATACTAGAGGTACCATCAGACAAGTTTCCGCATAATCTTTGGTTACTGCAAAACAATGCTGTAAGCTCATTTCTCAAACCAGTAAATTTGTTTTCCCGATGATCCACCTCGTGGAAAGAAGAATATTGTATTACTGATCGACCCAGGGGTGGATATCAATAATGGCCACCCACATTTTCCAACTAGCTCAAACAATTTCCTCGCACCTTTGGCAATTTACTATTTTTAGCAGTTTCGGTTCCTAAACATCTGCAGAGCTGCTTTGAGGCCCTAAACGACATTTTTGGGAAAAACCAAGGAGTAATATTTGTTTCTTTCATATTTACTTCAAAATGAATCTCCCTATCTATTACCTTTCCAACGGGCTATCATGTTTAAATGGAGATCGATGCAAAAGTTAATTTATCTCCGGGAAGTTGATGTACTAACTTCATTTAAACGGGCCCACATGACTTTTGGCCTCTTCTAGGGTCCGGATTTTGGATGTCTAGGCTTTGGCTCTGTGTTTATTGAAAAGTCTCATATCCTTATTGTAATCATCTCTTGTGAATGAGCATAACCAATACATCTCTTCTCAGAGATAAGCCACCACCATTTCAACAAGCTTGTTTTCCAACAGATTTTACAGCTTCAAATTATTTCCTTATTGAATAGAAAACCAGCTTTTATCAGATCCATATTTTGTGTTAAGCACCTATTAATTATCCCAGATTCCTTTCGCTCTTTCCTCATAAAATATGGATTATGGGTATCAGAGCGTCTTCTCCTTTGTCGTCTTAATGATGTCCCTAACGATGTCGATACAAGAGTTGGTCCGAAATTTGTTTCTCTTAAGGACAAAGCTCTCACACCCGAACATTATCTCATGGCAATAGAAAATAATTTGATGGGACAATAGATCCTTCAAAATTTTGATTTGAGGAATCCCTCACACAATAGAGGAACGACATGATGGATAGTTTCACTAAACTTTCCAGCTTACTACTCAATAGGTTCAAGTTACAAATTAACTTTGATATTCCTATATTTGAAGGTCGAGTAGATGCAAATGCTATAGAGAAGTGGTTGACCTACTAGAAGGGTATTTTTTTTTTTGTCCATAACTTTTATAATAGAGAAAATATTACTTTTAAGGCTTTCCTCAAAGCCGCTCCCTGTCAAGATTGGTGGAAACTTCATGAGAAAAAGGAAATGTGAGGAACCCTTATTATTTATTACAAATTGCAACCACCCCGAACTTCTTCAGTGGATGTTATTAAGGAACAATACTACCCTTTCATAACTATGACGACTTGTATACCAAATGGGACACACACTTATGGCAAGAAAGAGACCAAGTAGTGCCGATTACAAATATCTTCCATACCTTTACATCAAGATGGGTATCAAAGATTCAGATGACATCCGGGTTCCCTGGCATTATGGTGTTCTGTATAGATACATCTAGACTGGAATGGAATTTCTAGACATCTCATCCTTGGCTGCCTACCGATATGCCATTAAAATCGAGTAGAAGCTCACACAAAAGACGGGCAATTCGGCCTAGGAACTCCCTGACAAAAGCTGTGAAAGGGCTAATTCCAACCCAAAGAAAAAAATGACAAAGAAAATATAGATAGTATCAGACAACCACTCCAAGCCGCAAGAAAATAAGGACACCGAGACAAAGAAAGACATCGAGAAGTGGTGTGGATCATAAGAGCCCTTAGCATAACATCATTGATCACACTCAAAGCAACACCGTGGTCAAGTGAAAGCCTCTGACCGAATACCGGTTCCGACTATCGTAACCAGAAAGGAGAAGACATCATTGATGTGGAACCCAGCAGCTATCACAGCTACTAAGCTCCTACCTAGTGAACTAGACGAAAGCAAGAAGAAGGAGAGCTGTTTTTCATTCACATATGTGGGTAAAGGCACCCCGTTGCACTTCACCATTGAATGCCTCACCCAATAACCTCTACACCATTGGATGGATCCACTAAGGAAGAGATCTCCACACTAGCCAACAATCAATTTGTCGTATGACATTAAGCCCTTTGAAAGATTTAGGGTATTGTATGATGCTGTTCCCCTTCAAGTTTGTGATGTTCCTTTGGACAACCTTATTTATGGAAACATCATAATGTATATGAATCTAGGACTCATAGTGTTATTTTTACTTTGAACAGAAAATTGTGGCTGTGATACCCAAGGCAGCCCCACCTAGGGCTTATTTCTTGATCTCTCATGGCTAATGTAGGAAGGTCATCTCTAGACGGGAAGTTTGTCTCTTTGTGATTCGCTACCATAATGAGCGAAAGATCACAACCACATCCAGTGGTATCCTCATGGGCCGACCTCTCCACACAGTAGAAGCAGTAGATAAGGTCGTGGAAGAATACCGAGATATCTTCTCCTCACTCCACGGCAACTCTCGTGATTGCTGTGTCGTGCACCCCATCATCTAACTCTTCATCACACTCATCGCCTAATGGGCCTATACTCACTCTTTGTTAGAGAATGAGGAGATCATGAGACAGATCCAAGAGTCAGCTTCCATTACAAGCACATCCGGGTCTCACCATCACCTTATGTGGGAGCCCAATCATACGGGTATAGAAGAAAGATGGACCCACGACTGGATTACCGGGCTTTGAATAAAATCACAGTCAGAATATGGTACCTGATTCCCCGAATCTATGACTTCCTTGATCAACTCATGGGGAAAAAAAAACTTCAGTAAGATTGATCTGAATTTCGACTACTACTAGGTCCTTAATAGAACATAAAGATTTTATAGAAGACCACTCAAGCCGCTGAAGGCCTTTTGAATGGTTGGTCATGCCTTTGGTTTGAAAAATGTCTACCTACTTTTCATGAGGATGATGGACGATATCACAAGAACCATCACTAATACTTTTGTAGTGGTGTATCCATCGACATTTTGATTTACGTGAAGATTCTGGGCCTAACACTTGCAACATATTTAATGTGTTCTCAAGACACCTTGTGACAAAGACAAGCTATACCACCCTGAAATGATCCTTTCGCATGGACATGGTCCATTACCTGGGGATACATCATTGATCAATATGATACATGTGGATCCAACCAAGATCCAAGTCATCTATGATTGGTTAGCCTCGAAGACAATGACCGAGCTTTGTAGTTTCTTTGGCCTTGCCAATTTATATCGTACGTTCGTGTTGGGATTCTCCCATATTGCATGGGCCTCAACCAAATAACTGTGGGTGGTGGGCAAGGAAATTTCTATAACGGTCCCAATAATAAGCATTAGATGATTTCCAGCGCCACAGCTCAGCCCCAATTTTTTCACTACCAGACCTACAACATCCATTTGAGATCGAGACATATGCTTTAAACTATGTCAGGGTGTTGTGCTCAACATTTTACCACCCTGTGGCCCATCATAGTGATACACTATCGTGATGTTGTCCGTATACCCTACTTACGACAAAGAAATGTACTCCATTGTGCAAGCCTCACGCTGGAGACATTACATTCTTGGGAAGGAGATACCATCCACACTAATCAATATAAGCCAATCGGGGCCCATGCAAACACAAGGAAAATTGCACGTCTACTATCAAAGTGGTCCACATACGCAGCAACACCCCACCTCAACATCTAGTATAAAACATGAATCACCGCGTGTCGCTGATTACCTCAGCATACCGCCAGTCGCGACACTCACAACGGTGATAGAATCTTGCTAATTATGAGATCTTCCGATGCCCTCTAACCCCATGAGATTGCATCGACTTCTTTACCACCTACCAAATGTTGGGTGCAAACACAATTGTCGATAATCTCCATCTTCAATATGGGTTGTTGCGGCCGTCTTCGGGCCATATCTTTGTTCCATCGTTTATGAGCTATGCTGATTTGGGAAGCCGACTACAATCGGGTGGCAGGACAATTCGACAATAAAAGATAGTGGCAATGCTATATAAACATTTCATCGCCAAAAGTTAGACAAGAGGTTAGCAAGTATATCAATTCCTAAACTGCCTGCGGTTGCTGTGGAAACCTAATTTCAATAAGAAACATGGTTTGTACACCCTCTTTCCTACTCCTGACAGCCATGGGAATCCATCTAATGGACTACATGTCGGGCCTCCCCATCCACTGCTGGAAATGATCAGGTTTTCTTTGTGGTTGTTGATCGCTTATCCAAGATGGAGATTCCGTTGCCTCTAAGAGAATCACAATGGATGTCATCGCCAAGCTCTTATTTGAACGGTCTAGGTACATTTTGGAATCCTACAAACCATTTCTCAGATTGGGACAATCGACTTCTCAACACATTCTATTCGAGACTCTCCGGGTCATCAAGGATACCAAGCTCACCAAATCCACGACCTTCCACTTTAGACATATGTCCAAATCGGGTATAATTGAATGATTGTACATATCCTTCGCATGTACAATCATTCAATTCCCGACTTTGGATGAGAGCCTTCCTATGTCCATCATAGCTGGCAACCAGCCCCAGATAACTCAACCTACTCATAGCCCCTTTCGTGGGTTGGGATTCCAAACATTGGTCCTATAGATGTTGCACTTCTCCTTGTGGTCACTTCAACCGACTCATCTCCCCTCGCCCAACTAAAGTCGACAAAGATTAATTCTACAAGATCCAATGGATCTAGCACATCAATGAAGCTGAAGAAGGATTAATGCCATAAAGTGGTGTGAGTTCCATAAGAGATCAACTCACAACATGTGAATGTCGTAATTCAAATAGTCACCGGGTGGTTTTAGATGAGGGCTTCAAATCAAATGTACGCTCCGGACACTAATCAGAAATCCATAAGGGGAATGACAGTAGGGAAGCAGATATCAATGCGAGCCCAACGCTTCAACGCCACCACGAAGATCCGTACAAGACCGGACATTCAGGAGAAGGAGGATGCCTTCCATTCCCGTGATGTGGGTAAAGGTTCCCTGCCAGCTTCATCGCTGATGGGAGCCAAAAGAACCTCATTTTAGCAGAGTTCGTCAAGCATTTGGACCTACCAACGACACCACAACCAGAGCACCATCGGGTGGATTCACTCAAGGATTCGATCTCCGTGCATTAGCCAACAATGTCGCTTTCCTACAACATCAAGCTCTTCACCGATGAGGTATTGCGTAACGCTGTTCCTCTTGGATGTTTCATAGATGGCTATTAGGCCAACCATACTTGTGGAAGCTTACATGTTGTGTATGAGTCTCATCCTCACACTGTTATTGTTACCTGATAAAATAATTGTATAGGATAATCAAGGTAGTCCCACCTACCGCTCTCTATTCCTTTGGTTACTGCAAAACAATGCGCGAAGCTCATTTCCAAATCGAATTTTTTTCCCCTCATGATCTGCCCTCAGAGAAAGAAGAATACCATGGCCACAACCTCTAGATGGCTCCGCATGATAACAACAAATGGACAAGGTCATGGGGAGTACTGTAACATGCTCACTCACTCCGCAGCGGGTGCCTTCATCAAAGCCGTCGAAGCACCCCATCGACCAATCCAGGTGTGCTACTGCCCAATGGACCAATCTATCGACGCTTCTTCCGAAAACAATGAATAGATTCAGAGTCAGCCGCTAGTAAAGGTCGTCATCACATTCACCAAGTTCATCACTCCTCGTGGAGCTCAATCGTTGGTGCGTAAGAAGGATAGACTTGAGACTCAGATGACTATCGGCGTCAACAAGATCAACAGTTCGAATAGGTACCTGATCCCACGATTAGAGGACCTTCGGTAAATAATTTCATGTACCAATCAATCGTCTGGATGTGTGGAAGATCATCAAAGCCAAGGAGGGCTCTTTCGAATGGTTGGTCATGCCTTTGCTGACGAATGCTCCTACAACCTTCATGAGGCTAATGGATGACATCTTGTGACCATTCACCAACTCATTTGTGTAGTAGTGTACTAGGATGACATCCAGATCTTCAGCCAGACTGGGAAGAGCACCTCCACCACAACCGATAGGTCCTCCGACTGCGGAAACACATGTTGTGTGCCAATTTGGAGAAGTGTACTTTTGCAATGACCCAAGTTCAGTATATGAGATACATTATCGATGAGCGTAAGTATGTGGATCCAAATCCAAGATCCAATTCATACGGATTAGCCAGCCCCACTAATTTTAACAAAGCTCACAGATTTCTAGGTCTTTACACTCTACCGCAGTTCGCATTGGGATTCTCTCATATCACTTTGACCTTGAGTCAAGTCACCAAGGAAAGAGTTTAAAGGAAAATTCTTTGGTCTAATCTCAAATGTATAAGTATTCATTTAATTGAAATATCACCGGCTACTCTGTAGTGCTCACATTACCAAACTTGAAACAACCATTTGATATCAAGACAGATGCCTCACTATGCTATTGGGGTAGTTCTTACTCAACATGGGCATCTTGTGGCCTTTCATAGTGAGACATTATCAGATTTTGTTTGTAAGTACCTAATTTATGACAAAGAAATGTATTACATTGAAAGTTTGTCGACAAGGAAGCATTACATTTTGGGGAAGGAAACGATCATCCACATAGACTAATCAATCTTGCAGTTCATACAGACATAAGGAAGTTGTATAACAATCGCCTATCATGAGTGGTCCACATATCCAAGAATACGCATTTGAACATCAAGTACAAGAAGAGTAACACTAATAATGTTTCGTGACTGTCTCACCAATCCACTGACCGTGGCGATAACCACCATGCTCCTAATTTTGTGTATTACAATGACTTCTCGATTACGTTTCTCTACAAAAGTGATTTAGAATTTGGCCACATATACAATATGCTCTTGGAGGGAAAGAAAGTTTCCAAATTTCACCTCCAGGATGCCCTTTTTTGTCACTTGGGACACCTTTTGTGTTCCTTCAAGCAACCGTGGCAAGATGATTTGGGAATCACACTACATAGTCGGGTCGCTACATTTCGGGGTCTTGAAAACAATGGCAACACTGCAAAGGTATTTCTGTTTTCCAAACCTTCGACAGGATGTCGGGAAGTACATCAGATCCTCCACTACCTACACCATTGCCAAACCAGCCACTAAGAAGGCTCTATACTCCACCTTCTACCCCTATTCGATCTTTGGGAATCCATCCCCATGGATTAAATGTCGGACCTTCCTTCTAATAAGAATGGAAACGACTGTGTTTTCATGGTAGTCGATAGATTCTCTAAGATGGCCATTATGGCAGCCTCTAAGAAGAAGAATAATATCACAAATGGCCATTAAGCAACTCTTCTTTGAATGAGTGTGGGTATAATTGGGATCCTACAGCCTATCATCTCAGATCGGTACAGTAGGTTCCTCAGTACATCTTTGTCCAACTCTCTGGTCATTGTTTGACACCAAGCTCACTAAGTCCACAACTTTCCATCCTCAAACCGGATGGCTAGATAGAGGTCGTCAACATGATGATCCTACACATTTTGCTTATTTACAACTCAAAGCATCCACACATGGGATGAGAGTATCCCATATGTACAACATAGTTACAATCGGGCCTCCATAGCTGACCGGACTACACAACCCTTCAGATGGGCTTGGGATTCCGTGACACTATGTCCGGGATTGACGTAGTCATACCATTTGTAGCTACTCAGGATGATTTGGCTCATGTCCACCAAGGCTTCTAAGGCTAACAACTTCATTGAGCACATTCAACACATTTTCCAATAGGTTTATGATATTTTACAGAAGTCCAATGTTAAGTACAAGCAGTGGCATGATCATCATCAAGTGCAACACAACTTCTAGGTGTATGGCTAAAAGTGTGGGCTACATTTGGCATGGAGCACCTCACTGGCCCCACCACAAGCTTCACCATTTCGATATAACATACACCATCACCAAGGATGTAGGGGACAATGCATCTCGAGCTTAGTATCCCACCATTCCTTGGTCTGCACCCACTTTTCAATGGACCGCCTTCGACCTTACTGGCCACCTCTACTGGACACATTCGACATGGCAAAACAAATCACACCAACAAAGTTAAGTCCAGACAACATGGAACAAGCCACAATCGACGAATTATGGATATACATATTAAGAATCACAACAGAAAGCATCTAACCATAGAGTTGCAAAGCATGGAAACTCCTTTCACCAGGGAACTCGCTTCACTTAGGGACCAAGTTCAACATAAGTTTCATCATCATGGAGGAATCTAACGCACGGGTATCATTGTTTTAAGGGGAGGAAATGATCCGAGGGATATTGGTGGACACCGCCATTCCACTTGACCCCACTCATTGTTTCTTCAGTATTTTTAGTTCTCTTTAATTTTAACATAATTTATTATTTTGGTAGTTTTTCGGGTCCTGAAATTCGAGCCATTTTGAGGCCCTAAACGATGTTTTGGGCATCATATCACATTTCTTTAACTAACAACTGTAGTCCCAGATCTTTCTTACGATGTATCATGTGTGTCAAAATGAGATAGTATGCCAAAGTTACGACTCAAAGAAATTGATGTACCACCGACGGACGGGCCATATTCTGGTGTTTCATCTCCCAGGGTTTGGTTTTTGGATGCTTAGGGTTTCCATTGTTTCTTAATAATAGACAGGCCTTCGAGCCTCATTGGAACACGAGTTCAAAGGCTTATAGCTGCCAGATCTCTTGTTGGAGATAAGCTACCAACGCCCTAACTAGTTTACTTCTCTTCTATCTATAAACAACCAGTTCTTTGATATTAATGAAAATGAAGTGTTATTTCCACTGGACCTTTGTATTCATTGTTATTTGTGTATTATGTCGGTTCCCCGCATACCCGGATCGGTAATTGTGCCGTCATTTTCTTGATCCTATTTGCATGTCCCTAACGGGTCGGGTATATGAGTTAGGCCTGATCTCGTTACAAACTTTGCAAGATCAACCTCACAAACCCTAACGACTTCATGGGGGATGAAAAGAAAGACAAGGAGCAGGAGATCCTATCAAAAATTGTCTCGAGGAGGCCCTTGAAAAACAAAGGAATGCGACGATGGATAACTTCGCATAGATCCTTCAATGATTGCCCATCACACGATCTGCATCCAAGAATCCCACTCTGGAGGCGTAACCCCTTTTAATGTACAAGTAAAATTTGAAATTCCGATATTTGATGGTCAAGTAGATGCAGATGCCGAGAAATATGGTTGAATCTATTAGAAGGATATTTCTGGGTTCATGAATTTTCCGACCGAAAAAGGATTATTTTCGCACTCCTAAAGTCACTTCTATGTCAAGGACCTGCGGGAAACTCCATCAAGGAGAAAAAGGATTTCCAGAAGGAATCCTCCTTGTAACTGGTCGTACCCACTTGGAATTCTTTCCAAGATACCATCAAAGAACAATATTATCCCATGGGAGATATGAGGACAAGCATACAATGGACTACATAGAGATAACAAATGGATCAAGATGTGCATGAGTTGATGAATCTATTTCATACCCTATGTACAAAGTTGGGTATCAAAGATTCAGAGAAAACGTTTGCGTAGAAGTACCACAATTGTCTACACAGGTACATTCAGGAGGAAATGAGTTCCTCACATCTCCTCACTTGGCACGAGATAACGTATGTTGCCGCGATTGAGCAGAACTAAATAGAAGAAGTTTAGACTTTGAATCAGGAATCAAAAGTAAGCAAAGCAGCCCTAAACCAAGAGACCAAAGGACAAAGCCAAGGTGGCTAGCCTAGGAAAACCTGCCAAAGCTGCAAGAAAAGAAAAACACCGCAAAGTCGAAGAAGGACATCATCGAAAAGTGGGTGGAGTTCCATAAGAGCTCCACTCAAAACACAAGTGAGTGTCAGGCCAAAAAAATCACTGGTCACCGAGATGAGGGCTTCTGAATTAGATGCATGCTCTGACATTGAATCATAACTTGAGAAGGGAAATGACAGAGGGAATCATATTATCAATGCGGATCTAACCACCGCTTCACCACAAAGATCCAAAAGGAAGAACCGAAGATCTAGAGGAGGATGAGTATCTCCTTCCGAATTTCGTGATGTGGGTAAAGGGTCTCTCACTCATAGTTCATCGCTGATGTTGGGAGCAAAAGAACTCATTTCAAGAGCGGTCGGAAGGTTAGCTTTCCTACCACAACACACCCACATCCGTACACCATCGGGTGGTTTCACTAAGGACGATATCTCCGCTGAAGGTCAACAATGCTGCTCTTCCTATAACACGTTTCCTTCACACCGATGAGGTATTATGTGACATCGCTCCCCTTGATGTTTGTGGGATTATTAGGCCATCCATACTTGTGGAAGCAACATGTTGTTAATGAGTCCTGACCTCGCGTTGTTATTATTACCTTTGGAAATAAGTTGTACAGGATACAAGAGGTAGCTACTGCCTATCGCTATTCTATGGTTACCGCAAAACAATGCAAGAGGGGCTCATTTCCAAAATCGAAATTTGTTTTCCTGATGATCCGCCTCAGGGAAAGAGGAAGACTATGGCCACCAACTCCAGACAGGGCTCCTCCACATGACAACGAATGGACAAGGTCATGGAATGGACAAGGTCGTGGAGGAGTACTGATACATATTCACCTCACCCGCAAGGGTGCTTCCGCGATCACAGTCAAGCACCCCATTGATTTTCCCAAGGTGAGCTGCTGTCCAATGGACTGATCTATCGACACTATGTTCTAGAAAATGATGAAATCGGGTTTACTGCATTCATGATGCTGGTGAAAGGTCACATCCGATTGCTCATTTCCCTGCGGGAGCTTGATCGTGTTGATGCGTATAGGTTGATGGGACTTGGAGAGACTCTGTGTTGACTATCAAGAGATGAACAAGATCACTGGCCTAGAATAGGTACCTAATCCCATGGATTGATGACCTTATAGACCAACTCAAAGGGGAAAATATTTCAACAAGATCGACTTGAAGTCCGGATATCACCATGTACCAATCAAACCATCCGATGTGGAAGATCATCACAAATCCAAGGAGGGTCTTTTTCAATGGTTGGTCATGCCTTCGAGTTGACAAATGCTCCTGCAAAACTTTCATGAGGTTGATGGACGACATCTTATGACCATTCACTAACTCATTTGTAGTGTAGTGTATTTGGATGACATCCCGATCTTCAACCAGACTTGGGAAGAGCACCTCCATCAGATCCGACAGGTCCTCCAACATCAGCAGAACACAATAGTGCCAATTTGGAGAAGTGCACTTTGGCATGACCTTGCAGGTTCAGTATTCAGGATACATTATTGATGAGCATGTAAGTGCATGTTGATCCAACCAAGATCCAAGCCTATCCGGGATTGGCCAACCTCGACCACTCTAACAGAGCTTCAAAACTTTCTAGGTCTTGCTAATTTCTACTCCGCAGAGGTTCGTGTTGGGATTTTCTCATATCACTAGGCCCTTGATTCAAGTCACCAAGGGAGGAGCTTAAGAAAAATTATTTTGGCCTGAATCTCAACAGAAGGTGTTTGCACTGAGACATTGCCTCTGCTTGCGCCCCAAAGGCTCACATTACCAGACTGGTAACAAATCCATTCTGATATCGGTGATTGCATGCCTCCGACCATGCTATTGGGGCAATTCTTAATTACTAGGGCATTCAGTGGCATATCACGTATCCGACACCGTCCGAAAGTATCCCACTTATGACAAAGAAAATGTATTCCATTGTGCAGCTTTCCTCGACAAAGGAAGCATTACATTTTTGGGAAGAAAATGATCATCCACATAGACCACCAACTCCCCGCAGAAAGTTCATACACACGTATGAAGCTGAAGAACCATCGCCAATTTAAGGTCCACATATCTGCAAATCAGCCATTTGAACATCACACAAGAAGGGCAACACCAATAATGTTGCAAACTTCTCAAATTTAATCACGATCATGACGATAACCACCATGCTCAACTCTTGTAAGCACACGACTTCTGATTGGCCACTCTACAAGAGCGATCCAGACTTCGGCCACACATACAAGACGCACTTGGAGGGCAATCGAGTTCCAAATTTTCACCTCCGTGATGCACTAGTATGTCACATGTTACACCTTTGTGTTCCTTCCGCTTAGCTGCAATAAGATGATTTGGGAAGCACACTATAGTCGGGTCATTAGCCATTTCGCTGAGAAAACTGTGGCAGTACTGCAAAAAGTATTTCTATTGGCCAAACCTCGACAGGATGTCGAGAACTACATTAGATCCCGTGACCGGTGCCATTGCCAAACCAAACATCAAGAAGCAAGGCCTTTATAATCTACTTCCTACCCCCTTAGTCGATCTTGCGACCATCTCCATGGATTACATGTCGTGATCCTTCCTTCTAATAAGAATGGCAACGACCATGTTTTCATGGTCTTCAACGGATTCTCGAAGATGGCCATTATAGTGGTGGCCTCGCGAAGACAATATCAGAAAGTCATTGCAAAACTCTTTCTTTGAATGAGTGTGGGTAAGCACTTTGGTGGGGATCCCATAGTCTATCATCTAAGATCCTGAAAACAGGTTCTCAAGACATTTTGGTCGAGCCTCCGGGTCAATGCCGGACACCAAGCTCACTAAGTCCACAACTTTCCATCCCCAAACTCATGGCCGTGACAGAAAGGTTGTCAAAGGATGATCATAGCTACATTTTGGCGCATGCCAACTCATAAAGCATCCATGCACATGGGATGTGAACCTCATGTACAACATAGCTATAACTAGTCCCTCCATACCAACCAGCCACATCCCTTTCAAGTGGGCTTGGGATTCCAAAAACTATGTCCCATTGACATAGCTATGCCATTTGTGGCTACTCATGAAGATTCATCTCATGTCCATTTTGAGGCGGATAAGGAAAACAAACTCATTGAGCACATTCAACACATTCTCCAACAGATTCATGATATATTGATAGAGCCAATGATAAGTACAAGCAAAGGATATGACCAAAATTGGGTGCAACACAACTGAGGCTCTAATTTACAAAGTGTGGCTACATTTGCGTATGAGTGCCCTACTGATCACACCACAAGCTTCAATTCGCCCAATATGGGCCATACACCATAACTAAGGCTGTAGGGGACAATGCCTGAGCTTAGTATCCCACCTTATTCCTTGGTCTGCACCTAGTGTTCTATGTGGACCTCCTTTGACCTTACTTTCCACCTCTACTTGACACATTTGACATGGCAGAACAATTCACAAAAACATAGTTAAACCTAGACTACATGGAGCATGCCACAACTGATCAGATGATGGACACACATATTATCAAGAACATTTTCCAGCAGAGGATCCAGCTATATCAAGTTGTCAAAGCATACCAACTCCTTCACGAGGGCAAGTGGCTTAGAAGAGACCAAGTTCAGTAGAAGCTCTCATCTCATGTAGGAACTCAACACAATGGGTTCCATTGCTTCCTAAGGGGAGGAATGATCTAGGGTGGATATTGGTGGCCACTGGCCTATTCCACTCTGGACCCCTACCATTGTTTCTTTTAGTTTTTAGTTTCCCTTAATTGTAGCACACTCTACTATTTTGGCGCTTTTTCTGTCCTTAACTTCGGAGCCGCTTAGCCCTAAACGACGCTTTTTGGTCATCATTATAAGATTAAAACCACCAATTGTAGTCCTCGGATAGATATTTAACGATGTATCATATATGTCAAATAAAGTTAGTATGCCAAAGTTACGACCTCCGGAAATTGATGTACCAATTTACCCCGACGAGGCCCATATTCCGGCAGTTTCATCTCCTAGGTTAGGTTTTGGATGTTTAGGTTTCCATTGTTTCTCAATAATAGATAGACCTTCAAGCCTCATTGGAACACGAATTTCATAGGGCTGTAGCCACCACATCTCTTTCCTCTCGTAGATACTACCAACTTAGCTAGTTTTATTTCTATTCCTGGCTCAGAAACAAATTTTGATATTAATGAAATGAAGTGTTATTTTCATTGCATCTTGTATTCGTGGTTATTTGTATATTTTGTTGCATTCCTGCATAAATATGGATCACAGAATGTGAGCAAATTACTGCTTCTCGATCCTTCTTTGCATGTCCCAACGAGGTTAGGGTATAAGGAGTTAGGGCTCTGATCTAGTTAAACCTTTGCAAGATCAGGCTCGCAAACCCCAAGGTTCAAATGAGGTGAATCTATATCTGATTTTGCTAAAAGGTTCAATAAAATGTATAGTAAAATTCCAAATGAAATCAAGCCTTCATAAACATCAGCCAAAATCACTTTTTCCAATGCCTTTGATGCCGAATTTTCTCTATTATTGAGAGAAAGGAGGTTTGCTACTCCGAGTCTGACGCAGGAAGCAACTATTGAGGTAGAATCCAACATATTAGCAACAAACAAGTTAAAGTCCAGGGGTGATAGAGACAGGAAAAAACAGAAATAAGAGCATCCTTCTTCTTCTCATACAACATCTGATTCTAAGATGGATGAAATGGCCAAAATGTTGAAAACCTTGACATCTGAGATGGCTAGGTTCAAAATGGAACAAAAATAGCCCAACAAACCTACACAGGAAGGTGGATACAGAAACCCTAACAAGTTTAGAAGACCTAATAATATATCTCAAATTTTACCAAGAGAAAGGAGGAATCAAGAAGATCAAAACTTTTTTCCCCCTTTTCAAAATAATGCAGTAGAAGAGGTTGAAGAAGTAGATGATACTGAAGATGACCCTGCAGTGCATTTAAATGATTCAGAATCATCTCCTACTCATTTGACACAACATGATTATGAAGATGATATGATATTAAATCAATTTGAAGAAGGGGATCTTGATGAAATAATCCTTAAAGAACCTAAAAGAAAGAAGTATGATCTTAGGTCCAGATCAAACACACTTAAGGTGGATATACCTATTTCCACAAAGAAGGCTGGTGCTCCAGTTAAATCAAGAGTCAGTAAAGAAATTCTCGGAATTCAAATTGATAAAAAACCAAAGCAACATGTCAAGGTTAGTACTACAGAGATAAAGGAAACTGAAAAGGTTGTTTCTTCTTTAATCTTGGAACATGAAATTAAAAAAATTAAAATCCCCATACCTATGATAGAATTAACGAAAACATATCCTTTTAGGAAGTCTGTTCTCAAGGCATTGCAAACCCCTGCTCATGTCACCTTTTCAGATACTATCAACCTTGAATATGAGAATCCTTCTATAACCATTGGACCTCATATTGAAGACATGACATATGATTCTCCTCCTTTCTACATATATTTGAACATTCATGACAAAATATTGCATAACTATTTAATGGATTCAAGGGCTTCACACAATTTCATGCCAAAAGTGGTAATGAATGAATTAGGTTTAGACATCACTAAACCCTACCTAGACCTATAATCATTCAACTCCAGAAAAGTTAAATGTCTGGGAGTCATTAAAGACATGGTTGTTACTTTATCTCAGTTACCTATGAAAAGTGTGGTATTGGATGTTATTGTGGCTGACATACCTCCAAATTTTGGGATGCTTCTGTCAAGGTCATGGGCTAAGAAAGTAGGAGGCACATTACAAATGGATCTCAGTTATGCTACCATACCCGTGTTTGGTGGAGAAAATTGGAGATTGTACAGGGAAGTAAGGCTGACATACTTGGTAAGTGATCATGAACACCCTAGTAATCATCCCATATATGCTGTAGCAGATGAACTTGGTTCTTCTATTTTTCACATTGGTGATCAGATGGTTGAAACATCAGTTAGGAAGGTAACACCTATAATTGAAGACTATGCATAAAAATTTGTCTGGAAAATGTGTTTTGATGGGGCTTGCTCAAAAGAAGGTTTTGGGGCTGGGATTGTTTTCATTTCCATACCAATGAAGTCATTCCTATGTCATATAAACTAGAATTTGATACAACCAACAACATCAATGAATATGAAGCTCTGCTGTTAGGATTGAAAGATGCTAAAAATATGGGTATAGATAAAATTTTTGTTCTTAGAGATTCAAAACTTATTATCCATTAGATAAAAAACATTTATCAGACCAAACAACAGAGGCTAAAGAAACATAGGTATGAGGTGTGTGATTATGTGGATAATTTATTCTTGGCATTGAATATTACTTTTGTGCACAAGAATTTGAATCAACAGGTTGACTCTTTAGCACTTGTAGCTAGTAACTTCAAGACTCCAATTTTTCCTAACTTAAAATTTGAGATTGAGGTTAGACACAGACCCTCAATACCAGACAACATTAAAAATTGGCAAGTTTTTAAATATGACTAGGAGATTCAAAGATTCATAAAGACTATTGATGAGTTTTCCAATATTTCAATAGATCAGGATAATGAGAATGATGATATGGAAGTACACGCTGCAAATATTCTTCAAGACAATGTTGTTGGCCACAAAATTATTGAATTGAAAACAAATCATCCGCCTAAAGGTTTGGTTCCACTTGAGAGATTATTTGACCACAACGATGTTTCTAGAAAATCTGTTATTCATACAGAAGAGACTGATGTGATAGACTGTGATATCAGTTCAGAGCTAAATCCCAGGATGGTGAAATTATCTACAAAACTGTCAGAAAAACAGAGAGACAAGTCTGTAATCTCGATGAAACAATATTCAAATGTATTTTCTTGGTCTTATGAAGACCTAAAGTTTTTTGATATATAGATTATGCAACACAAGATTCCTGTAAAGCCTGGATCAAAACCTTTTAAGCAGAAGTCTAGGCAATTTAATCCATTGTTGTTACCCATAATAGAAAAAGCACTGAAAAGGTTATTGGATGCCAAAATTATAGTACCACTGAGATACTCAGAGTGGGTAGCTAATTTAGTACTTGTCAGGAAAAATAGTGGAGAGATAAGGCTTTATGTGGTCTTCAGGATTTTGAATAGGTGTTCTTTAAAATACAATTATCCATTACCAAAAATGGATCATATTTTACAAAGAGTAGTAGGGGAAAAGAAGATTTCTATGCTTGATGGATATTCAGGGTATAATCAGATATCGGTAATGGAAGAAGATAAGAAGAAAACAACTTTTACCACTCTCTGGGGCACTTTCATGTATGAAAATATGCCTTTTGGATTGATGAATGTAGGAGAAACCTTTCATAGGGCTATGGATATTGCATTTATTGGTGAGAAAGACAGGTTTATGGTTATTTATCTTGATGACATCACTATATTTTTAACTTCTGATGAAGAACACTTGCAACATTTGAAGCAGACATTTGAAAAATGCAGTAGGTATGGTATATCATTAAACTCTAAAAAATCTCATTTTGCCATGAAGGAAGGAAAACTTCTAGGACATATTGTTTCACCAGAAGGAATCAAGATAGATCATGAAAGAGTAAAATCTATTCAGCAGATAGACAGTCCAAGAAACAAGAAGTCTATCCAATCCTTCATAGGTAAAATTAACTTTTTAAGGAGATTTATACCAAATTTTGTAGAGATCATCAAGTACATTACTAATATGTTGAAAAAGGATGCAGAAATCAAGTGGATACTAGAAGATAAATAATCATTTGATAAGATTAAGCAGGCTCTTGTTCAGGCCCCTGTTCTCATCATCCCTAATTACTCCAAGGAATTCATGATTTTTTCATTTGCTTCTGAAGACACTATAGCTGTTGTCCTTTTACAAAGAAATGACCAGGGATATGTGCAACATATCTCCTTTTTCAGAAAAAATCTCAGAGACTCTGAATTGAAATATGATATTATGGAGAAACATGCATATGCTCGGGTGAAGGCTTTAAAATATTTCAACGTATATGTTCTACGATCTGAGATCACTGCATATGTTCCAAAGAGTGCAGTTAAAGAAATTTTGGTTCAACCTAATTGTGAAGGAAAGAGAGGAAAATGGATAATGAAAATTCTGGAATGAAATCTGAATATAAAGCCTACTCAGTTAATAAAAGGACAAGACCTTGCCAAATTAATGACAGAGTCAAATTTCAAAGCAATTTGGATTGTATTATTTCTCAAGAAAATCACAGAATTCTTCATTTCAGATTGAGGAAACTGATTCACAGGTAAACAACAAATACTCTTCTTCACCATGGTACAAAGATATTATATTTTTTTTGCTAAATATTCAGTCTCCTCTTGAATTAGATAAATCAAAGTTCAGATCATGTAAATTGAAATCAGTGAAATATTGCATTATTGATCAAATTTTGTTATGGAAAGATCCTAATGGGATTTTGTTGAGGCGTGTTAATGGAGAAAAGACAATTTTTTGTTGTTGTGATTTACATCATGGTGTTTGTGGGGGCCATGATCATTGGAAGGATACTGCTTTCAAGATTCTAAGAGTAGGCTATTATTGGCCATTACTGTTTTCAGACTTATTTTCTCAGGTCAGGGCATGTGAACCATGTCAAAAGTTTGCAGGAAAGCATAAACTTATGTCTCTGCCTTTAAAACCCATTATTGCTCATGTACCATTTCAACAGTGGTTCTTAGACTTCATCGGGGAAATCAATCCTTCATATTTTGGACAACATAAGTGGATACTTACAACCACATATTACTTTAGTAAGTGGATTGAAGCAATTCCAACTCGGAATGCAACAGACAAGGTAATCATGGAATTTCTTGACGGGCATATTTTTTCTAGATTTGGTTGTCCTAAGAAGCTAGTTACTGACAATGCTCAAGCTTTCAAATCAAACTCCATGATTGATTTTTTCAATAAGTATAATATCAAATTGGTTCACTCCACTCCTTATTATCCCCAAGGAAAT
The DNA here is from genome assembly GCA_010110895.2 of Picea sitchensis. Classification (NCBI taxonomy): domain Eukaryota; kingdom Viridiplantae; phylum Streptophyta; class Pinopsida; order Pinales; family Pinaceae; genus Picea; species Picea sitchensis. The sequence goes on from SNQJ01S0059342.1 coordinate 21,526, forward strand.
GGGTTAGCAGAATCATCTAATAAAAACCTCATAAGGATTATAAAAAAACTACTTGCAGAAAACAAAAGGTCATGGGATTCCAAGTTAATATTTTATGTATGGGCTGATCGGATCAACAATAAGAAATCTATTGGAACTCCCCCATTCCAAATGGTGTATGGAACATAGGCTATTTTCCCATATCAATTGGGTTTACATGTTCTTAAATTTCTGCAAGAGAAACTAGAAGAACCCAATGATATTCAAAGGAGAGTTTTTCAAATGATTCAAATTTAGCAGGCTAGAGAAAAGATGGATCAAAAAGATGTTGTTCATCAAAGCAAAGTCAAATCCACGTTTGATAAGGGGACCAAGAAATATATTTTCAAAGAGGGAGATCTTGTATTGAGATGGGATTCCAGAAGAGAGGACAAAGATGAACATGGTAAGTTTGATAACTTATGGTATGGTCCTTTCAAAATAGCCAAGGTCATGAATAACAATACTTTTCTCTTACATAATTTGGATGACACTAAGATTTTTGGAGGCCCAATGAATGGGAGATTCCTGAAGAATTACTTTCTTTAAGATTTATTAGAAAGTTTCAGTCTGTCCAATAGGTTTTATTTTGAACTCAAATAAAGACTCCATATACCCAATGGAATTGTTTCATTACGGTTTGTGCTTTAAATAAAGGGTAAACAACAGGGAAATCAGAGAATTAGAAGGATATAAAGGCATCGGTCTGCAGATCTTAAAGTTTCCTCATGAAAATTTACCCCTAGAAGGAGCCAATGTTAGTCTCTAACTTTGTTTTTGATTAAGTGAGTGTCCCTAATCCTTGATCCTCCCTGCTTATGCTTTGTTGCCTAAACTTGATTTTTACCTATTGGTTTAAATGGTCATTTTTTCCATTTTTATTGCACTTTTAAATGATTTTTGAAGTTTTTAAAGGTTTTGAATTTGATATGATAAATCTTGTCACATCACTTGTCCATTCATTATTTGAATTTTTGAATTTTTTCCAAGTCACAAATGGCGCTACAGGAATAGCGCGATTCCTACAGCTCTAGGAATAATCATATTTTTACATGCGCTAGCCTGCCCTGATTGCGTCATAATTTCTCAAATCGTGATTAGAGGATCTGCATGCCTCTCCACGATCTTTTCTCGGGTTGTTACTAGAATTATAACAACTACATATGAGGGATTGAGTTGTACTTGCCATACCTACATCAAATCAAACATATTTGAATATCATTAACAAAACCATCACCTTCTATTTTAGTGTGTCGACTATTTGTGCAGAGATCAAATTGAAGGAAGCAGTGATTCATAGTTCCTAACAACCCATGGGAACTGAGAATTCAAATAATCAATCCTCGCATATTTGTTTACAGGACCATATCAGCAAAATGACACCAAAGAAGAGCGGCCAGATTATCAGACTAGAACCCGAGGGAACGAAATTACTCGAAGCATACCCTCAAATGGTGCAGAGATTTAAAGATGCGGGTTGGTTTGACTTTTTCACAACCTTCTAGGGGCACGATGAACTGCTTTCAATGGTCTTCATACACAATTTTGATGGCTTTGAAGCTATAGTTGGGAAATTACTGATGCTAGTGACTGCACATTCAATTGCTAAAGCATGTAGATTTCCAGTTGGCGGGGAAAGGTGGTGGAAGAAGGAGAATGTGGTTATGGAATTTGTGAATCAATTTTTAATCCCAGAGAAACAAAACCCTAACTGGAAAAAGGGAATACTACATAGCCGGGTAAAAAAGGAATGGCATACCGCTTGTTGATCATCCACAGGTATATTACGTGTGAGGGCAGGTTTTCATTGGTTTATCTTTGCTATATCATACTCCTAATTCACATTAATGGTGATTATCCTCTTAATTTACCCTACTTTCTACTTAAGAGTTCATCTAAAATGTCCAAGAGGGTGTAGTCCCATCCTGCTACAGCTAAATGGAGTCTCTTTCACCAGGGTTTAATTAAGACATTGGTAATATCCTCTTTAAACGAAGTCCAGAGACCCTGAGATTCACTAATCCAGTATTTAAGAAATGATCTACAGTCAGCTAAATCTAAAAATGCCAAAAGGAATAAATCAACCCAACAGAAATACACTGGTAAAGCCACTGAGTTCATAGTTAAAGAAGAATCACCTGCAGCTAGGGTAACTCAGGCTAGCAAGAGTAAGTTGCAAACTCAACAAACCATTGGATATTTGCATGTAGGTAAAGATCGCAAGGAAGCTACCATTAGTTGAGGTAAGAAATCTAAACCAGATGAACAAATTGACATATTTCTTAATCCAGAGATAAAGATGGAAATTGATGAGGATGAGGATTATACTATGAACCCAGTTGAGTCCCCAGTCAAGCATAAACATAAATCTACAAGTAAGAAGAGTGCAAAGGGAAAAAAATAGAGCAAAAAGCCAACACCTGTGCCGAAGTGCCCTAGGAGAAACTCCACCAAAGACGTCAACAAATTTAGATTAAATTCAAAGGCCATGTTTTATCAATCCATTAAAAAGGATAATCTTATAATTATAGAGGATAATTTAGAAGATTCCAAAACAAGCATCAAGAAACAGGCAGAGACACCTTCTTTGCACAGGACCAAGAAAGAATATGAAAACTTGATGAAGAGACAAGAAAAGGGAAAACATGTTTCTCAATACTCCAAGAGACCTATGACAAGAGAAACCAGTAGATCAACTTCAAAATCTGAATCTGTGTTTAGGGGTACAAGTGTAGTTTTTGATGACAAAGATGATCCTTTTGTAGAACCATATCAGATTCCAAACCTTCCAAATACTAGGGATTCTGATAGCATTGAGGATGAATATCATAGCTCTGGATTATCTTCAAGATATAGGATCAAATTAAGAAAACCTCAAGCTGCTATAGACCTGAATCTACCTGCACCTGTAGAGGAATATCCAGAGTTTAAAGTTAAAGTTAGAAATGAAAAAGACAGGATTAAGGAGCTACATGGTATGCTAAAACAATTAGATAAAGATAAAGCTCTAGTAGAGCAATGGAATGCTAGACAACAAGAGAAGATACACAATTTCAAAAAGAAAAGAAAAGAACAAAAAACACTACTTAAGGAGTTGCGAGAATCCAATTTCAGGTTACATTGGCATAATATTGTGCTAACAACCAAACTGAAGTAGAGAGACACCAAAGCCAATGCAGTCATTATACCATGATATTTTATGAAGTTCTTTCCTGCAGTTTTGAATGTTTTGATGCTATTATTCAGGGAGTAAAAGATGAACAATTCAATTTCTATATTTTGATCAAATGAAAATTTGATATTTCGAATGGAACAACTCGGTAAGATATGGATTCAAATTTTGTGGGATTTGCCAAGTTGATGTAAAAGATATTTTGGGTTAAGATGTTGAGCTTTCTACTATATTGACATTATAAGTGCTCGTTTGAGATGAATCTCCTAGAAGATAGGTATTGACTAGATTCTATTACAAACTGAATACTAGAAAATAGGATCTGTAGTAATACTCAGTGTACTTTAAATAGACACAAGGAAGATTGTATAGAGGTCGAGAAGTTGGGCTTTCAGAGACCTATTTTGCATTTCATTGTAAGACAATTTTTATTCCACATTGATACTAAATGGCAAAGGCATGTTGATGGTCATATTTTCTTTCATTTCATATTCTATTTCTTTTCTTACTTTAAGTCATTTTTTTGTTGCAATGCATTGATTTCTTGATCTTAAGGAACATAGTGAACACTTTACTGTTATTGTTTATTATCAA
>SNQJ01S0059342.1:26863-42775 GCA_010110895.2 Picea sitchensis
AGAGCTATCAGATCCCATATTATTCGCATCACACAATAGACAAATCTCTTCCCTGTAGCCATGATTTTAGTTTTCAGGTGGTGACTGTGCAGATGGGAAAAGGTGGACATGTGAATCGGAAAGAGCCCGAAGGACCCGAAATCATGGAGCCTTAGGAAGACTGTCGAATCATCTTCGATCAGGTAGGTTGGTATCTATTTTGTACCAAGATGGATGGTCACCATCCTACTGTAGCTAGGGAATTCACTGAGAGTTTCAATGGACAGTGAGAACGAATTGTAAACATGGTCATGCAAGTTACTGAAACATCCATAGTTGCTGCATGCAACCTCCCCACTGATGGGGAAAGGTGGTTTAAAAATAAATTGATCACAGGAGGAGATGTTAATCAATTTTTGAAGCCTGAACACAGAGACCCTAATTGGGCCAAAGGCATCCCCAGGGATTGGATTGCAGATGAGTGGATGGAATCCTTACTCATTCCAAAGATATTCATTACATGCAAGGGGCGTTATTCTATTGTATTCCTATTCCACCTTCAATTTCTGCTTCATCTGGCTGGAATTAAGAGAATGAATTTACCTTGTTACTTATTAAGGGATCTCAACAAGATGTCTATGAGGGTTCAAGCAAACCCCAATTCTCCTCCTCATGGGATATTTCACCGGGGGTTGATTAAAGTTCTTATCAAGTCCGAGTTGGGGAAATTGCTGAAGACTTGGAATCAATTTTTGATCTAGTCAGAATTCGAGAGGGAAGACTATCCTCCTACTTCACAAACTCATGCAACTATTGTTGAACCTGATCAAGAAACTCTAGCTATCACTAGTCAATCAACCACTGCGAAGAGAGGTAAATGAGCACCTTGCTTAAAGACTCCAATCGAACCTACAAAAACTACAGTCAACCAGAAGGCATAGACAAGATCCTCTCACATATTAGGTGGAGGTAAGAACCCTTTCCCTTTTGCATAAAAAACTTACACAAAAAGGGATTAAAGGTTAGAAGAATCTAGGGTTTCAGTAGAAGATCAACAAATTGGAAAAAAAACAACAGAAATTGAAGACCATGTACAACTTGAAGAACCTATTCCATAGGCCACTCCTCATGTATCGAGTTCCTTTGAAGACAATACCTCCAGGTACAAAAGTTTGGTGAGGAAACGAAGCACAAGGCCTCAGAACAAGTTCAGGATGAAGGCAAAAGCAACATATAACCCTGCTCTCACAAAGAAGATCATAATTATTGATGACGAGTCTATAAAACATACATAGAAGACACCTACTAAGAAGAAAATCCCTATAGTCAAGCTTGAGAAGAGTAATTCTAAAAAAGGAGGCTTGAGCATGGATAAAAAGAATCCTATAGGCACAAATAGAGTCTTTGCCATAAAACAGGGTAAGAAGAATGCAAAGAGATCAAACCCTAGGATGGGATCGAATGATGATAAGCCTTCCCAAATGCTAACTAGATCTCAGTCTAAGCAAACAAGAAGAAATTGTTTGTATTTATTAGCTGAAGCAACTTCATCTATGTTTCATGGAAATTTGTCAGTTTAAGAACCCTAAAAATTGTGATAGAGGATGGATTATGAGATAACCCTTTTTTGTTTCTCATTCATAAAGGTATTAGATTTATTTTTGTAATGGATAGCTACAATCTGGGTGAAGAAAAGATTTAAAAAGTGGGCAAATTTACTTTTATAAGTCGCTATAGGAAGTTCCTGTAATCACATTCACAGTAAAAACAAAGGCACTGTCGGAATGCCTGTAGCAACCTATTTTGATAACAAATACCATCCAGTTTCATATTTTTACAAAAAAAGGAAGGCTATAAACTATGTTAGCATCTAATGGATCAATTGGTAAGGTTATGTACCATTTGTGGATCTAAAATCTATATTGGGATGCAAATATTAATGAAGATCAGTCACATGTTGCTGAGCTGTCAAAGGCTAGGTTCAAGTGGAGTATCGAAGATTGGATATATCTAGGATGGATAAAGAGAAACCAACATTGTCATCATTCGAATGGAGAGCAAATCCATTGAAGAGTGATGCATGTAAGGCTATTTCCTTGATCCGAGGAACCTTTTTGTTAAATGATATTATTTTGTATACCAGCTGTTAGAAGCTCAAATTCTTCCCGAGTTTTTGTAGAGATTTGTTTTGAGGTATCCCTGATTCTCAGGATTGATCATAAATACATGTAACCGATTTGAAAGATTATATAATGAATGATGTGGAAGAAGAAAGGGAGGGGGGATCCTTGTTTGCCTTAAAAGAGTTATATCTTATACAAGTGTTTTGATCCACCTTCTACGTGTAAAGATTTCAGTGGTTAATGAAGTCATTAGTTGGTGTGTATCTTTCTCTTTTGTTTCTCATTTCTAGTTCCTCATCTTGAACACATTGTTACTATTATATGTTTATATAGTTGTATGTATGTGATGAGAAGATTTCCCTATTTTCATAGTGAAATCTTCACCATATATGTGTTTAAGAACTTTTAAATTTGGTTCAGGAAGGATTTCTGATTTTAAGATTGATTCATCTACTGTTAATTATATCAAAGACCAGTTTCTCTTGTATGGTTATCAATTTTGTTTATTCTCCTTCATACATATCTTACTCTCATTTAACCCAACTAAGGTTTTGCTTACTTGATCTGCTGAACATAGAGAAGAGGTCTTGATAGTTTACCCATTGAATTCCATTTAAGACCAAGTGTGTGATCCCTCCACCTCTTTAAAATTAACTGCTTTAAACATTCGAAAAAAGGTGTGTTAGGCTTATTCCTAAGGAAGTCTAGGAACAACTTTTAGCGCTAACATCTTTGAAGTGTTTTATAGTGAGTTTTCGACTACTACATGCTTTGAAAAGAGAAACACCTGTACCCATGCTCTAATTTCTAAGCTATTGCAAATAATGGTAATTGATATGGCCAAATTTCTCATGCCACAATATGCACACCTCATTAGAATGAGTGAGAAGAATAGTAGACAGAGACTTGGAGGATCTATGCATCCTTTAAGAGGGAGCTTTAACATCAGAGTTTTGAATCATACAAAATTACTTTCTTGTAAGATCTATGCATCATACAAAATGACTTTGAGGGTCATCACATGAGGTTTTTCCCCTTCCGATTTCCATAATTATTCATCACTTCACCTACCTTTGACTTGGGGAATTAGGAAATACTCATTGTCCTAGGACTTGTCACATGTCTAAGGGTTAATTCCCCCCCCCCTTGGTAAAACTTAGGAAAACATTAAAAATAACCTTGTTGTTATGTTGTGTTAAGAGAAATCACTAAGTGTACACCACCTAATGGTTCGCAAGGAAGTTGGACCCACCACTCCAAGTGGGCACCTTGCATTAAGATCTATGTACCATGCCTCGAGATCCATGAAGATTCCTTGGGATTTGTGTACTACATTAGGATGCGTGTCACTGCTTTGGGATTGTGACAGTGCATGGGGCTATGAMAAGGATGCCACATCATCACAATTGTCACATGGACCACTCAAATATGCCCTCCTTGCATAGTTGGACACTTTCATGCATGATTATTCCCTACTAGACCACAYGTGGGAGGATTGTTGAGACATTTGAGGGTTTCTAGGAGGTGGTTACACATGGTCATAGGTTGTTATGATGGTTACAGGATGATGTGGAATTGACCACATTGATTTATTTGATTAGTGCCATCGTTAAGGAGMTACATGTGCTATACTACATTGGATACTTGTCTTGGATGAGCCACATGTGTGGAATGATGTAATGCACATGGAGTTAGTTACATATTGAGACGACCACGTACTTGATTCTATGGGTTGGTTGGAGGATATCTCTATGTCTGTGGGCCCATCTTTGACCACTTCTTCACATTTGTTATGGATTGTGGCTACTTTTGAGGAGGGAGGGCACACTTGTTCTATCCCCTCTAGCTCACATGTGTGACTATTAGTTACACATTTGAGCACTTTTGAGGGGGAACTCATGTATTGGAGTATTGTGAGGGAAGTTTGGTCCCACTTATTGTATTTTTCTCATGGTTTTGACTTGGGCTAATGGTTTTTTCCCATAGTTTGAGATATCACATTGTATTACACCTTGTATTGAGAAGGTTTCTTAGATATAAAAGGAGGACACCTCTCTCATTTTTATTTGTTGGATATTATTGAGAAAACTGGCTTACAAAGTTCTTGTGTGTCTATATTGTTTCTAAGTGATTGTTATAGGATATTTTTCAAGGGTTAGATAGAATATTTTTCAGGTTTGCTAAAGGACAAAGCTACTACAAGGCCAAATAAATGCACCTTGCTCCACTTGGAAGGGAAATGAAGGTATAGTCTAGTTTCTTGCTTTATTCCCTTTGACCATTGTCTTGTTTCCTTTGCATTGAGGTAGGATGTCCTAGGGATCTTCCTTCTTACCTTAGCCAAGCCTTAAGATCACCTTAGTAGTACTTGGAAAGCATTCCTAGAGGACCAATCCACCCATCCACTCTTGAAGAAGTCTATTAGCCATAGCCAATCCCTAAGAGGCAATTCTCTTAGGTGCCTTTCAACATTGACTCATCTTCAAACCCTAAGCTTCACCTATAATTTGTGTAGCACTGACCCCATAGCCCTATCTTGGCATTGGTATATCCTTTTCTTCAACCAAAAAACCAAAAACCATCTCTTTTCATTTTTGTTTGATTCACAATCTATGGCTTAAAAAATTGATTGATCTCATGTTAGATTGCTAGATATAAGTGGGGCCTTGTTTGTTAAATCTTTTCTTACTTGGATCTACCTCATGCTAATTGATATATTTTTTTACGGTACATCTTGAAGTTAGAATAAATCGGATTTTGGATCTTGCTTAAAGGTTGATTACTTTCATATCTGATCCTCTTTGACAAGTAAACTCTAGAAGTGCTTAACCTTACACATTGATAATTGTCTAAATGCACCATTTATTTTCAATGTTCAAGCATTATTGACTTGTTAAATCACCCCTTTACTGAATCAACACACTAAAGGGTGCAACGACCTAGTAGATAAGCTAGCGACTTGCCATTTTTGTACACTAAATCTTGCTATTAAATATGAATGTGTAGGGTTTTGAGGTTATTGTTTAGACTTAAATGCCTTTTCATGGTGGTCTCAAGTGATATGTGGTATAATAACTCTCTTACTGTCACCTAAAACAAACTTGAATGCATGTACATCACTTATGTCATCTTTCTAGCACCATTAATAAGAGTTTGTAGTCCGCATAAGGATGATTTCAGACTTGTCATTTTTGTAAAGTTTTAGCTCTCTTATGATCTTAAACATCTCTAAAGGAAAACCAATGCTAAAAAAACATCCCARTGACCTAATTAATTGTGCCACAAATCTCTATTTTGAGGGTTTAGGAACTGGACTTACTACAGAGTTTATGGTTCATTTATGACTTCAGATCACACATATTTTAATGCTTTAAATGGTGAAAACGTGAGGAATATTKCATCACTTTMTTGGCAACCCTTGTGCTCTTGCAATATGCTGATAACACTGTTAGTATGCTCTAGAGTTTACATTTAATATCTCTTTGAGTATTGTAATTGCACCAATTTATTCACTGTCTATTTCATCACTTATAGCATTGAAACATTTACTATTTGACACTGCTCTACACGTGCGATAATTGTGTCTTGAAACTAGTATCTCTTTCATTTTTAAGGCACTAGCCTACCACTTTATACTAGTGTATATTCCTCATTTTTGTGGGGCAATATTGAATCTGATTCCTCATGGTAATGTGCTTTGCATGCTATTAAGGAAACTCTATTTTGATGGTTACACTTTGCTCTAACATGATAGTGGCTTACTCATTGTTTTCTGAAAGAGATAATCCATGTTTGAATGATATAACTATGTCACATTGGTGATAATACTCTACTACAAATTTTAATATCTCATTGTACATTGTTGATACTTGGGTTAAGAAAGGTTACATAACACATTTCACTATTGTTGGGTGCCTAATGCTTGGTCTACATCGACAATAAATTTGTGGTATTATTTCTCATTGTCTATCCTTTCCTATATCTCTGCTCTATGGTCAAACACTTTTGAGTGTTGATTACTGTTTGAGATATTTGGATTGTGGAATGATTTTGAATAGATGGTGTATGATCTTTCCTAAATTTTCCCCTCTTGAAACAGAGTAATACATGTGGCATGTGAGTTGGTTTCATGATTCTACTTGCAAATGTAACTTGTGATTAATATTTCCATCGGATACATTGTTATTGTCGTGTGTGATGCAACTGGACACTTGTGACATATCTTGTGCATGGTTTATTGAGCAATCTCATTTTCATCTTCCAAGCATCATGTTGAATAAGCATCATTTGTCTAATTTAAGCTCATTTTAATATTGTTTGTGATTGGTAAATTGACATGCTATTCACACAAGCTTCAAGTCTCCTATTTCCCTCGAGAGTGGGTAGTGTTAACTTGCCAGTGCTTTAGTTAAACTAAGTCTCAAAACTCCCCTTCCTTACTCAATGATTAGACTTAGTTTGGCCCCTAGGATCACTCTCCTTAGGTTAGGAACCTTCTTTCTTAGCCTTAAACTGAAGAGGCAAGGCAACTAAGGTGACAACGTATGGATTTCCTAGTAGTTGTCCCTAGGTTCTCCTATGTAGGGTAGGACTTTACCTTTAGTGAGAGCTTGAGTAGTAATAGGGAGGAACCACAAAAGACGAAGGAGATGGAAGCATGATTAACCAGAGGGAAAAGGGTGGGAGACCAAGAGGTTATAGATATGAGGGAGAAAACCTTGGTTTGTGAAGGCATAGTTTATCACACTAGTGTTTCCACTATGGAGGAAACAAGTGAAGCTCCCAAAATTGTTAGCTTTTCATTGCTCCAAAAGTAATTTCACCTATCTAGGAAAGCACTTCATAGGATGTGAAGGGATTATGGTCTCCTAAGCCCTTTGTTTATTTTTTATTTACATCTAGAGAGCTTATATTGCGTGTATGATTGCCTTGGGATTAGAGCCAGGGAGGCACACTTCTCGATGTAATAGTTGGCACATGTAACATATTTGGAATCATCTACAAGGATGCAACTGTTAGAGGAGGATGGACACTTGGTATGTGTGGAATAACCACTTTGGAGGAGAGCATTAGGCACTTCAGGTTTGGGCACTTGGCCCTAGGAGCATGTAACCACCTTACACACAATTTGAGGAGGAATGATTGAATTAAGGAGACATTTATTGGAGGGTGCACCATCTTAGAGGAGAAGCGCTTGAAATGTGGACACCTAACTTGGAAAGTGCATTGCGTTGGGGTTTGGAAAAACCCTAGTGTGACATGTAGACACCTTGCCTTGAGGAGTGCTCCATTTGGAGATTTGTTTCTTATCCTAGGGTTGCATGTGGACTTAATCCGAGTTTTATTGTTTTCCTCCCTCACCTTAGTATATATATAAAGGGAGGAGAGAGTCTTTGTTATGCACAACTATTTGGAGAGTTTGGAAGATCGTGTATTACTCTTGTAAAAATGATTAGTGCTTGTGCGATGGTAGTGCTAGGGTTCCTTGGCTTGTGAGATGCAAGTGTTCAATGTTATAGCTTGTGGGGTGCAAGTGTGTGAATTTCCTTGATATATTTTGTGATGTAAGTGGGAGATATTGGGGTTTGACAGTTGGTGTGATGCTAGCTTGTTTGGAAGTTGTAAGGATTGGCTTGTAAATCTCAGTGGGATGTCTTGCTTGGCTTGTATATTGCTGGTTAGGGTTCATAGTGGTTGTTGAGGCCATGGATAGGGTTTGGGATGCATTAAAGAGTCCTTTCTTGGGATGAGTTAAGGTATTGTAATTTATCTTCATTACTGTGGTAATATGAAGTGTATCATTCCTTTCCTAAATTTGTTATCACATATCTGATTTTCAGACTTGATTTCTCTCATGTATTGAGCAAGTTTCATAGTTGTTTTAGTTTTTTGATTTATTAGAACAATATGAAAAATGCTATGTTGTTTTAGCATGCTTAATGAAACTTTTAGATCTGATTAATTGTTGTTATATTTTGACTATAATTGAATTGGCCACATGTCCCCAAATCAAATTGGTCACATGTCCTTGAATGGATTGAGGAGGCAAGTTGCATTGGATTCAAAGCACCGAGTTTTAGCTAGTGGGACCACTACGCTATCGTTCCATCGACTGAAAAATCATTTGTTGGAGTATCTACAACACTAGGGTTTTGGTCAATGAGGCATAGTGCAATTTTTGAAGAGGAGGTCGATTTTCAAGAACACTCTGTCAGACATTTTTGGCTAGTGTAGTCACATGGGCCTTGGGCAAACAAACTTACAGGAGCTTGCGAAACTTCATTATGCTGCTCGGTTTGGATTTTATGCCCCCAAACCAAATTGGCCACTTGTCCTTGAATGACTCAAGGAGGCGAGTTGTAACTCGTGATAAAACTCAAACTGGGACTCGGATGGACAAATCATTAGTTGCATTGGTTTCAGAGCACCGAGTGTCAACTAGTGGGACGCCTCCACTATCATTTCATCGATCGAAAAACCGTTTGTTGGAGTATCTACGACACTAGGGTTTTGGTTAATGAGGCATAACATAATTTCTGAAGAGGAGGTCGATTTTTAAGAACATTGTGTCGAGCATTTTTGGCTATTTTAGTCGCGTGGGCCCTGACTGGACAAACTTGTAGGAGATTATGGAAATTTGTTATGCTTCTCGGTTTGTATTTTATACCCCCAGACCAAATTGACCACATGTCCCTGAATGACTTGAGGAAGCGAGTTGCAACTCACGATAAAACTCAAAATGGGACTCAGATGGATAAATCATCAGTTGCATTAGGTCTAAAGAACTGCGTTTCATCTAGTGGGGCCCCTTTTCTATCATTTCGTCAAATGAAAAATCGTTTGTTGGAATATCTATGGCACTAGGGTTTTGGTCAATGAGGCATAGTGCAATTTCTGAAGAGGAGGTCGATTTTCAAGAACACTGTGTCGGGTGTTTTTGTCTAGTGTATTTGTGTGGGCCTTGGAAAAATAGACTTGTGGGAGCTTATGGAACTCCATTATGCTGCTCGGTTTGGACTTTATTCCCCCGGACCAAATTGGCCACATGTTCCTAAATGACTTGAGAAGGTGAGTTGAAACTCATGATAAAACTCAAGCAGGGACTCAGATGCATGAACCGTCAGTTGCATTGGATCTAGAGCACCGGGTTTCAATTAGTGGGGTCCCTATGCTATCATTCCATTGACTGGAAAACCATTTGTTGGAGTATCTATAGCACTAGGTTTTTGCTCAGTGCTTATTACATATCTTTGAAAATTTAACAACTTGTTAGGCTAGACATGGAATGGAAAGGCAAGGAAAGTGAAGGAATGGAAAGTGAAGGAATGGCATGAAAAGGCATGGCATGTGAAGGCATGGCATGATACGTGAAGTCATGGCATGAAAAGGCATGGTAAAGCATGGCAAGGCAAGGCATGTAAAGTAAAGTGAAGGCAAGGCATGGAATTACAAAGCATGGCATGACAAGGAAAGACATGGAAAGGTAAGTGAAGTCATGGCATAGAAAGACATGGAAATACAAAGCATTGAAAGGAAATACAAGGCAAGGCATGGCAAGGCAAGGTAAGACAAGGCAAGTGAAGGAAAGACAAGGCAAGGCAAGACAAGTGAAGGAAAGGAAAGGCATGGCAAGTGAAGGCATGGAATTGCTTCACTCTTGCTAATTTTATACTATTGTATTTTCACATCTCAAACTGGGTCATGATGAATAAAGAAACTTCGCAAGGTTTAAAATCATGCCCATGAAACCCCAATCTATACATTTTTCAAGCAACACAGACAAAAAATGAAGGCAACTAATGATTGTTTTATGAGTTGTAGGTTACCAATTTTCCAACACTCTTTGAACTTGATGGCTGAGTGGTATCCATAGTTTTTTTTCTCTCCATATCGTTCCATAAAACTATGCCTAGATTGAACATCATTCACTAGCAACTACCATGAATGAGGGATCAAGATAAGTGATCAAACTTGGATCTTTTTAAACTTTCCAAATTGAGGAGCCAGGCCAAAGCATATATTTTGAGTTCTCAATACACACTCTATCTTCTCATGCACACAACTCATAGTATGGATTTGGATACAAGTAGGGGGAGCGTGAACTCAAGACTAATATTCCCCCCCTCCCACAAAACATGTATCATAACTAAGAGTTGGAGTATGAACTAGGGTAAATTACAAGGGTTTATCTTTGCAATATCCATCGTTGGATCACAAGAATGACTATAATTTGTCAATGTAAATTAATGCACAAAAATCATCATAATGGATGCTTGTCAATACATTTCATTTTTAACCACATGACATTGACTTTGCCAAGCATAATACCCTAGGCGAATGGTGGAGCCTTTACTTGTAACCCAACTTTATACGAATGTCTTGTAATGGTGGCCAATACTTATAATTTTCCTTGGCATTGCACCTTAGGAATAATAACTTACATTGAGAGTTGGGATACTTATTATATTTTAAGCGTGTTTCACATTATTATAGGTGTGATAAACCAAAATCACTAGAACTAGAGCATATAAGCCATGCAAAAGTCATAAGCATATCCATACATTTTCAAAATAACCTTGTGAAAATTGACATGAGTAGTTAAGCTACATAGGCACATATGTCATCGTATCAATGCTAAACATAACAACTAATGATTGATGGTGAACATATTAAATAACTTCCTTATCCCACACATCATTTCAATGTCACAAGCCATGATAATTCATAGGACCATATGTCAAACATGAGAATTAGTCTTAGACATCATACTAAATTCAGCCATGAAATGATCACACATCACCAACATATCAAACAAACCATGAATTAGTAAAATATGGCATATTCATCAGTTTGACTTTAGTGCACACTAGGAGGATACCTTATAGTGCATAATAAGGAATTTGAGCTATTGATAATTAACTAGGGTGAAATTGGTGTTTATTAGAGCTAGGTGGCTATTAAATTTTGCAGTAGGTATCTTCCTTGTGATACTTTGTAATCATGTTTTTGTTAGCCATTTTCAAGGTCAACACCGGTGACACCATTTAAGCTACTACTTCGTGTAATAGTTCATTTGCAGCATCTTCGAATTGGGCATGATATAGGTTGTTTGGGCATGCAAATATATTGTTACAAATAACTTGAATGATAGAAATAGTAACAATGAGGAAAGTATAAGAATTTGTATCCACCCCTAGAAAGGACAATATATGGATCGAATTAGGAAAAACATTCTACAATATGTGAATAAAAAGGACTGTGAAGAAGAGATGGGAGACCTAACAAGGTTGTCAAGCATTTAACTTTCCTGAGCTGAGCATTAGGAACCCATCAACAATTTCGCCTCTATTTCATGATATATACCTACCATGCCATAAAATAACAATCGATGTTAGAGATATACTGATATACTAACATGAGTAAGAAAAATAGGAAACATTTTTTGAGGTCTTATTGATTGTACAAGTAACTTCTTAAGCAAACATGCAAAGCTTAAAACCACAATAAATGCACCTTGGCAAACTCAAAAAGGAAAAGGTGCTAAAAATGTAAATATGCATGCATAATCTAGACCAACATGAAAATGAAAACAAAACCAAACCTATCAAACTAAACATAAAAGGAAAAAGAGAAAGCATCTTGAAAATTTAAAAACAAAAATGAAATGCATGTGAAAAACAACACACACACACACATTCTTATGTTTTACTAATCTTTTGGTGTGTGTTGGTCCTACATCTATTCCACACACACACACATTGACACTTCTATTTTAACATTTTCTTGGTGTGTGTTGGTCCTACAATTATGTTAATTCAACCAAGGAATAGGTCTTTAGGACAAACCTATTCATAGTATGTGAAAATAATCTCTCTTGGATGTCCTTTAACTGGAAAGCATTATTTCCAAAATTTTCTACAATAGTAAATGGTCCTAACGATAACTTCTAGAATTTAGTATGCTTACTCTTGTCTTTGTATACAAAATCCCAGAGCAATAATCCTTGAACAACTCTGAATAACCTATCTTATGCCTTATTGTCATGACATTTCTTTACAACACCCTATCCGTATTTTAGATTATGAGTTGAAAACTCTCACTGCTCTTTTAAGGCTATTAATGATTTAAATTTATGAGTTATTAGACTATTGTCCAATTCCTTAGTATGGAAGACTAATCAATAGGTTATAATTTCCAACTCAATAGGTATAATTGGCTCTTGTCCATAAACTAATCAAATGCGTCTCACTAGTACTAGTTTTCGTCTTTGTCCAATCAACCCAAAAGGCATGTGTTAGTTATAAGTGCCATTCACGAGTATTGTCACCAATAATATGCTTCATTATTTTCATCAGAGTTTTATTAGTGGATTCAACCAAATTGGCCACATGTCCTTGAATGGATTGAGGAGGYGAGTTGCAAMTCGTGATAAAACTCAAACCGAGACTCAGATGGACGWATCGTCAGTTGCATTGGATCTAGAGTATTTGGTTTTAGCTAGTGGGSCCCCTCAAMTATCATTCCATCGATCAAAAAACTGTTTGTTGGAGTATCTCCGTCACTAGGGTTTTTCTCAATGAGGCATAGTGCAATTTCTGAAGAGGAGGTCGATTTTCAAGAACATTGTGTCGGTCGTTTTTGGGYAGTGTAGTCACGTGGGACTTGRCCAAACAAACTTGTGGGMGCTTACAAAATGCCATTATGCTGATCATTTTGGATTTTATGCCCCTAGACCAAATTGGCCACATGTCCCTGAATGACTTGAGGAGGCGAGTTGAAATTCGAGATAAAACTCAAACCGAGACTCAGATGGATGAACCATTAGTTGCATTGGTTCCAGAGCATTGAGTTTAAGCTAGTGGGGCTCCTCCATTATAATTCCATCGATCGAAAAACCGTTTGTTGGAGTATCTATGACACTAGGGTTTTGCTCAATGAGGCATAATGAAATTTCTGAAGAGGAGGTCGATTTTCAAGAAAATTGTGTCAGGAGTTTTTGTCTAGTGTAGTTACATGGACCTTGGCCAAACAAACTTACGAGAGCTTATGAAACTCCGTTATGTTTCTCAGTTTGGATTTTGTGCCCCCAGACCAAATTCACCACATGTCCCTGAATGGCTTGAGGAGGCGAGTTGCAACTCACTATAAAACTCAAGATGAGACTCAGATTCACGAACCATCAGTTGCATTGGATCTAGAGCACTGGGTTTCAGCTAGTGGTGCCCCTATATTATCATTCCATCGACCGGAAAACCATTTGTTGGAGTATCTTTGGTACTAGGGTTTTGCTCATTGCTTATTACATATGTTTGACAATTTAACAACTTGTTAGGCTAGACATGGAATGGCAAGTGAAGGCATGGAAAGGCAAGGCAAGTGAAGGAATTGAAAGTGAAGGCATGGCATGGCAAGGCATGGTAAGTGAAGGCATGGAAAGGCAAGGCAAGTGAAGGAATGGAAAGTGAAGGCATGGAATGGCAAGGCATGGTAAGTGAAGGCATGGAAAAGCATGGCATGGCATGACAAGGCATGACAAGTCAAGGCATGGCAAGGCAAGTGAGGGAAAGCCAAGGCATGGCATGGCAATTGAAGGCATGGCATGGCATGACAAGTGAAGGCATGGCATCTCATGGAATGAAAAGGCAAGGCATGGAAAGGCAAGTGAAGGCATGTCATGGAAAGTCAAGGCAAGACAAGGAAAGTGAAGGCAAGGCAATGCAAGGCAAGCTAAGGAAAGTGAAGGCAAGACAAGATGAGTAAAGGAAAGTGAAGGGAAGGAAAGGCATGGAAAGTGAAGGCATGGAAAGTGAAGGCATGGTATTACTTCACTCTTGCTACTTTTCTACTATTGTATTTTCACCTCTTCAACATTTTTTGGCTTGTCTGAGGATTCACGAGACTTCCCCAAGGTAAAACACATCACTAGCTCACTTTTTATGCTAATATAGCTCCCTCACGGGTGTGTTTTTTCCTCTAGTTCATTTTTTTACTTGTGACGGGGTCTAACAAAACCCCAAAGGAAAAAATGTGTCATTGGTTTCTCTATTCCACTATTGTAGCTTCCAAACTAGTGACTTTTGACCTCCCATTTTATCTTTACTTTGTAGTGGATTTGGAAAATCCCTTAAGGGAAAAACACATCACTTGCTTCTTTGGTTTTCTTCCTTAACTATTCAATTAGTCAGACTAGTTTAGCTTTTAGGAGGTGTTCTTGTTTTATAAATTTGCATGTGACCCAGGATGTCACGATTCAATACACATTGTGTGGAAGCTTATTGGACAAACTAGAGCTACTAGGATGTGCAATTGACATTATAACTAATTTATAATCATTGGAGAAGTTATTCAATGTATCAAATCCTATTTTCAACCTCTACAAGTCTCATCTCCTACCTAAATAATTTGTTTGCAAATGAATTAAAAGAGCATGTACGAGGAGGTGATGAGTAAAGAAAATGAGATCTTATTGACGATGAATGCAATCTAGATCTATGAATATTGTGATGGAAGAAGGATGGAACATTTCATTGGTTCTTGTTTTCCCTATTTATTTCTTTATATTTTCTATATAATATTTTTATTGGAAACATCTTGTGTCACCCCTTGTGATTTTGGTCCCTTCCTTCCCTTGTTAATCTTAGATTTTTACTTGGTTGCCCAGTTAGTATTATCCTACAAAATGGTGAAGCCAATAGTTTTTCATAGATCTGTATAGTTCCTAACAAATTCAGTTTGCCTTGGGATTTGTGCATAATTGTGATAGGTTTTAGGCACACTACTTTAGCTTCTAAGAGGTGTTCTTGTTTTATAGATTATGTTAGATGCTCATGCATGTTGTAGGCATGCATGTGCCATCCTTAAGAGTTGAGTTATATGCAATGTTGCTTATGTTAGAAAAACAGGATCACAGAGTAATAAAATAAGACAAATGCGGAAATAAAACACATAAGATACACAATACAATAGAGACACAAATATACGTGGTTCACCTAGTGTGGGCTACATCCACCAGAGAAATTGCCAGGTCCTTCCTTTTTATTATCCAAAAAAATTAATGGATACAACCTACAACACACCCGCTGTAACTTCCTCTTCTTTCTCTCATAGTCTCCTCTCTCAGAATATCATAATCACACACATACACAATTGCAATATAATTTCCTCATAAAAGAGGGTTTCCTTCTGCGTGGAGGGGTGTGCATTCTTCTGGGGTGTACAATATTCATGGGGTATAAACACGGCTGAAAACAAAGACCTCTGAATCAAGAAGATAATCATTCTCCACAATCAAAAACTTCTATTTGTGCATGCATGTTCTATTGTTAGATGAGGGGATAGATCCCTGAGCTAGTAGGGTTCACTACATGTGGATTGTATATTCTAGGAGGAGGGTGTAGGTCCCTAGAAGGTGCATGGATTCACATGTTACAATATTCTATAGTTGGGCATGCACCATTCATCATACATCTATCCATGTAGGCATGTACACTACTTAAGGTGATTAGGGTTAGGGTTTTGAACTTGCCAGATGGAGATCTCACTTGCATGAATTTAGATACATTGTAACCCTAAGTATTCCTATTCTATAAATAAGATGAAGGGCACACCACTATGTAGCTTAGTATAATTGAGTTTTGAGCTATAATTATAACTTAGTATAACTATGTTAGCAAGGAAAGTGAAGGCATGACATGGCAAGGTATGGAAAGTCAAGGCATGACAAGGCAAGTGAAGGAAAGACAAGGCAAGGCATGGCAAGGAAAGGCAAGGCAAGGCAAGGCAAGTGAAGGAAAGACAAGGCAAGGCAAGG
>SNQJ01S0059342.1:42785-59182 GCA_010110895.2 Picea sitchensis
CCACTCGTAAGGAGATTGATATGTTCAAGTCTCTAATTTATTTCAATGTTATTGAGAAGGCTCAAGAGAGGCTATTGCTTCAATAATTTCATTTTCCCTTGGTATGTAATTGGCTAGTGTGGAAAGTGCGTAATGGAGAGAGTGTAAGAATTGGGTAGACCCTTGGGTAAGCTATGGGAAATCTTGTTGGTTGCCAGATGACTTGATATAAAACTTGTAGGAAATTTTCATTTATACACTAAATCGTGTGGTGGATCACGTGTCATAAATATATGGCATCAGAGGTAGATGTTAGCAAAATGCTTGGGATTTCCAAGAGAGAATGTAGCACAATCACAATGTTATGTGGAACTTTATCTCATATTCATGTAAGACTTATGGATGAGGCATATAGTTTGGTTTGGTCCAAGAATCCTATTCTAAGATAATATATTGCAAAGCTAGGGTACAAAACTATGTTATGTAATGCAGAACAAGACAAAATCATGGTGGTGGAAGCCCCTTTGGAATATTAGAGCTCCTATGAAGACACTTGTTTATATGTGGCTAGTGTTGAAAGACAAGGTACTTCTTTGAGATAATTTGCAAAGGAGAAGTAAGCAAGGGTTTGACATGTGTTCACTTTATAAGATGGATGAAGAAATTATCACCCATATAGAAATTCACCTATGTTAGAGAAGTTCCAAGGGAGAGAAGGCCCTATGAATGTTGGATGAGAATCCAACTTATCCAAATAGTAGGAAAATATAAATAAATTAAACAGAAGGGGAAAAGATCTGCTAGGAAAATTATATTTGTTATCAAGAGCCACAAAACAAGGGTTAGTATTTTTGAACTCCATAAATTGAAAGGAACATTCCACAAGTTCATAATATTCAAAGGAAATAAAAGGCAAGGATTCCCAAATGGGGAGCCATTGACAAAAACTAGGGAAAAAACAAGGCAAGGGAACCTTCAATACTATTGATACCTCATCCTCCATCCAGATTACAAAGTTGGTCCACCTTTTGTTTTGTAACATTTATTTTTCAAAATGTGTAGGATGTCGACCATATTTGTTGTCTTGTAAAAACATGGCACATGGACTAGTTAAACTAATAAATATGTAATCATTTACTTTTTTATAGGAAATAAAAAAATATAATTTCACATAATAAATATACTTACAAAGGTGCAGATCAAGGCTTGTACACCTTTTTGGCCACTATGATTCATGGCACAGAGTTTGCAAGCCTAGTGGCCTTGTCCTAAAACATACACTAAGTCAATTTAACTATGCACAAATAAAATATAAAAAAAAAACGTTTAAGAAATTTGATATAATATTATCAGAAAATTCAAATACCTCAGTACTCTCCTCACCAGACTTCCTCCATGCATCCGACTTCTCATATGATTTTACAAGTCTTAACATAATTTTAAATTGACATCAATCGACCTTTTTTTTAGCATTTACTTGGGCATGATTTTTTTTATCTTCTTTGTTTGGTTGTGCCTAAATCTCTTGCAATTCTGAGACATTTGTCTTTTCACCTTTTTTACTGACCAACCTACGCCAAATTCAGAATCCATATCGTGAATTACAGCTTTCTGCAAGTGCATTGGTATCTTTGAGAATGACAAATGGAGATGGTATTTGAACCGTTGAAGGCATGATTCCTTCAACTCGTTCACAAAAACCTTCCCAACATATGCCATTTAGATTTTTCCTGAAACCATGTCGTATTCTATCCTTGTATCATACTTCCCAATGCAATATCCAAAACATGCCATGGTGGAATAAGTTTGGGTCCCACGAGTGGCTTTGACATTGGAGGTCTTCACTCTCCGTTCCAAATTCTTATAGGTTATCATCAATGATTTCCTCATTGATCTTTTGCTCTATCCAGGAGTGGTTGGGGAATCAATTGATTCCCTTTGACATGATTGATTTGATTGCAATGTTTCATGGGTGTTAGAAGATCATTTTTCTATGTATCTTGCAAGAATTTTCAAGTCTACACCGTCAATTTTTTTAACGGCCTCCATCCCCAATATCGAAGCCAAGGCCTCTTTCTTCTGGTCAATCTCATGTCCCTAGATATATAAAATATATATTTTTTGTTTTAAAAATTTCAATAAAAAACAAAAAAATAAAATAAATAAATAATTGGGACAATTAGAAATCTATAAATTGACAATGACTTACCTCATTGTGGCTAGAATCTGCTTCCTTCCCTATGCTAGATAGTTTAAGCAATCTAGGGAAAATCCCTTCGGTCATGATTTGGGCAAGTCGGCTTGGTCACGATTTTCAAAGGTGCTTATTTCTTCTCCCTTCTTGTTGGGTTTTTTCCTCTTCTAACAAGGATAACCAAATGACAAACTCAACTTTATATTATAGTGTTGTTTCAAATACAAAGTGTACAGAGTATTCCAAAGAAGATAGTGATTGTGAGAGCATAGATGCTTTCTCAACTGAGTTGTAAGAAGGTTTGTGGTGGCCATGTCTAATAATAGTGTTAATATAACTCTCCCATGCTTTCTTTATGCTAATCTTGCAATATATTATACCATTAAACATGAGGAAATTTATAGATCAAGAAAACCAAATCTAACAATCGTGAAATTTGATAATTTTGTTACCTGAAAATTGTGGAAATGAAACTTCCTGCTATGGTGATATTTGATGTAGCATCTCGTTAGAAATGGAAATAGTGGAAATGGAAATGGAACCTCTGTTTGACCTTCGAAAATATCTGTTCACCCTTAGGAAACCCCAAAACCTTGCTCTGGTCGCACCCTATCTCTGTTCTCCCTAGGAAACCCCAGAATTGTGCTTTGGTCGCACTCGTCATTTGAAAATGAGTTTTACTTCCCCTTCCTACATTTTTTTTTATTTTTTTTTGGTTTGAGCTATCAGTTAGTGCTAAAGTTGGTGCCATCTACACCGAATTTAGCGTTGATTAAGGGTGTAAACATAATCTATGATGGGCACCAGAGTGGGCGCAAAAAATACATAGAGTTGTGCCTAAACGATGGAAAAAAAGCCTAGATTTGGCCTAAACGATGGAAAAAAACTACACCATCTCCAACAACATGTCTATTATGGTTGTAGTTACCATGTGGTCTATGATGATCAATGGTAGTTGTAGGAGGTGTAACCGTGGCTATGATTGTAGGCTGGGTGAGAGGAGTAGATCCATGGTCTAAGAATTATAGGTGGAAGCACTCTGGTCATTGACCGATAATGAGATCTAGGTTGAAATGCATTCAACATTAGGGTAACAATAAAGGAAGTTCAGGATATAGGATGGACCGTACTTTGTAATATGATCTAGTAATCTAGATCTCCATCCCACTCATGAGGCATGTCCATGGCTCTATGTGGGGTTATAAACTTATGACTCAATAGGTAGGGAGGTCAACATAATAATAGTTTATAGCGTGGCCAAAAATTTAGTTGGGATTATGAGGATCTCTATAAAACTGAGTAGTGGTGTCATTTTGGTCAATAGAGATAATGGATGAAACATGGTTTAGGTGTTAGTCAATCATTTTGTTAATGATGTCATATATAATTGTAGTATGAGGGAAGGGTAGGGGATGTCACTTAGATATAACAATAAGAAGTAAGCATGGCTAAAATACGTTGTGGGTTGATAAGAACTCACTTCGAATGAGTGGAGAAAAATATCACTTTTTTTTATTACTGCTTATAAGGGGTGTAGGTGAAATGAAGGAAGAGCCTACAAGGGAAAAATAAATATAGATAGTGAGGAAAAATAAATGCTACCCAAGCTATGCTAAAATAGCTAGAGTTTGGAGCAAAAACTAAGTACATCTAGATGAAGGATGACAACCTGTTAAGGGAAAGACCTAGGTGATGAAGCATAAGGTGGTAATGATACCACAATAATGTTAAGGAAATAAAGGGGAAAAATGATATCTAAAAAGACTTAAGTGGAATATGGACCCACTAAGGCCAAAACCTAGGTGTGGGAAAGATTACAATGGAGTGCTATTAATTAATATGTGTAATAACTGAGATGTCAAGGAGAACTAAGATGCCATCTTTTGGATAGCCTCAGAGACCTAGGGGTAATGGTGGAATGTAATACCTCTCTCTACAGGAGGCTACCAAAATGTAGATAAGAAGACGATACCTAAATGGAAGTCAATAAGGATGGTCATGGTGAAGCAAAAATAAGAGATAATGGCCAATGTGGTAAAAAAGAAGAGGCAAATGACTCAAGAGACAAGTAGTTAATCAAGCAATAAAAATATGTATAGTACTCCAATAAAATGAAAATCAAAATGAAATTTGGGTTACTCTAAAGACCCATGGGATAAAAGTCAATTTTTTGTTTCTTCCATCCAAAATCATCCTTTCGTTGAGGAGGGTAGGTTTTGGGTGATGAGGAGGAATATTTAGATCCAAGTTCCCATGTTGTGAAGTTTTCCTCTAAGGGAAATAGTTGGTTTTTTCCCTCTTTGTTTGGTGGTGTAAAGGGTGTTAGTCAGGGTAATGTTCATGTGCCCTTGCAACATTATGGTTACTTTGGCATAGTGGGTGTTGGAATCCTCAAGTCAAAGGTGCTAGATCAAGGAAAACAATTTACTGAAATTTGTTGTCAAGTTGGTATATGGACAAATGGGTTATGTGTGGAGGGAAAAGGGCCTGAAGTTGAGGAATATAGAAGGAGTATTATTCATAAGATATACTTTTCAAATGTGGTATTGTATTCATCCTCTGGTGGTAGCCTTCTCCATTTGAAGGAAATTTATGTTGAAGTTATTGTACACGAGGGTTAGGTTTATAGTGTTGGTGTGAGAGAATATGAACCTGCTAGTTGTAGTATTTCTCTAGAAGGGAGGGTTTTAGCCTTGGATGAATAGAGAGGTAATTTTCCTTTGGGATATTCTATTGATTTTCAAGGTGTTTGCTTTTAATTTTGTCAAATTAACTATAGTCAATTTTTCTAGTTTGGGGAAGGTTGTTTCTTTAAGGAGTTATGTGGAGCGAGCTCAATTGACCAATAATAATTCAATGGAAGGTTTTTTTCCTCTAAAATTATTTCATGTTTTTCAAGTTTCCCCATATGTATATATCATTGTGAATGAGGCCCTGAGTAAGATAAAATTAGTTGAGCTCAAGGTGGTTATTAATGGTTCAAAGAAGAGAGGAAATATCTCAATTGATATCCATTGTAAGGGAAACCCTACTAAGGGTGATAAGGATAGTGGTGAAGCATCCCAATGAGTGTATGGGAATTTTGGTAGTGGAGTTAAGGAATTGGGTACAAGGAATATGAATAAGTGTGTTAAAAAACAAAGTTTTTTTTATCAAACTAGTTCTTGGTCAAGACATCAAAATGCATGAAGTGGTTGGTTTAACTTCTCATTCCATTGTCAATTGATTTCATGGTGGGTGTTGGTCCTAAATTCTGCACCTGACTGCTAAAGGGCAAAGCTAGGCCACTTCAAGTTTTGGGATGATTATTCTTTTGATAATTTTATTTTTTGGGTCAGTTAGCAGGTTGGTTTTATCAAGACAGGAGCATGGTTGGGTTGGAAAAATGATATGGATGAGGGTCCTCCTTGGCTGGTGGCACACTAATGACAGACAAGTGAAATAATAGAAAACAAAGGGAGGGAAACAACAAATTACTCAATGAATAATTTGCTGCAAGAAGTTCAATACTTAAAATATCATTTCAAGACATTAAACATGTATCAAAAACACAATTGCTCCCACATGTTGCAATAAAAATGAATCTTCACCAAGCATTAGCTGTTTTCACAGGTTGCATATCAAGAAATACGAGTTATACAATAGCCGAAGGAAATGAAATGTACTTTGCACAAATAAAAAACTGCATTCAAGATAAGATAAAAACACATGAAGATTTGAAAGAAACACTGTCATCAAGAGTATATTCACTAGGTAGAGAGATTTAATCCATGCATAGAACGGGTCCAACCAGTCTGATGTATTGCTATCCTTTCCCAAAAATAAAACCCCCAAAACATACAAAAACTGCATATTTATCAGAGTTGTAGAGGCTCTCGTCCATCTGGGACCGAGAATTAACTCTACATTAACAATTATAGAATGACTAATTAACTTGACTAAAACAATGATGGAGTACAACAATGTATACTTCACACTTGACTTAATAAAAAAGAGTGGTTCTTATCACATATAGAAGACCACTTATTATGCTTTAAACTTAACAGAGTCTTGAACTGAATAATTGAAAACTGACACTAGTGATGAACCTAGACTAATGAGAGCGTTGGAATGAATTGAGACTATGGTAGAAACTGATTCGAAGTGACATATCTGAGTTCTGCATTGATCATGGTGTGCACGCGCGTTGCTAGAGGCCACTAAAGACAACTGAATGTGCAACGTGAAAATATCCCGGAGTGACGTGGTGACCCGATGTCATACAAGCACGTGATTGTAGAAGTTGTTGAGGGTGGTTTGGATCCACACCGCTCTGACTCCCACAATCCACCACCAACTGCCACGTACCTCATAAGCTATACCATGGTTTCAGTTGCGGGACCGCTCTAGAAAATTAACGTTCGAGAATTTTTTGTCCCTGCAATGAAGTGTGGTCATCGATCATGTTTGTGATCTGCGATTTGGGTGACCCTGCTACTTTAGTGCCCCTGCTAAAGTTCTATCCGTCTGCCATATTATAACTCCCCTATCTGATTTAGGGATGGCGCAAATTTATTAGATCTTGGGAGCTTTTGAACGCAGAGCATGAATATCTCCCAAAGTGATCTTTTCTCGAAGTGACGTGGCAGTCTCTCGTCACTTCGGCACTTCGGAGTTTGGGAGCTTTTAGATGCAAAGTTTGTAAACTCCCAGAGTAGTACGGGCTCGAAGTGACGTGGCAGCCTCAAATGAATGCCATGTATCCTAATGTATGAGTTCCATGTGTCTCAGGTGAATGAGTGCCATGTGTCTTCGGGACTTCGGGCTTCAGAAGTTTAGACGTTGAAGGTCTCAATTTCTCCGAATGGCCGAATAACGAAATTATTTCAAAGATCTACGGTCCTCGTTGATTTGAGATCAATGGTCCATAATTATTTCGGGACTTCAAGCCTTTAGGTGATATTCCCTTCTTACCTCCTGCAAAGATCAATGTTTCTTGTTGATTTGAGATCAACGATCCACAATTACTTTAGAAGTTCGGGCTTCTGGCCGTTTTAATGCATAGTTCTTACAATCCTCCGGAGTGCCATATCTTCTAAGTGAGAGACCTACCTACATGTGTCCTCTTGTTTTGGATGACTGAGATTCACTTCGGGAGTTTGGGATTTGAGAGTTTTCTTCTGCTTGCTCGCGCAATCCTTCGAAGTGCCATATTTCCGAAGTGTTAGATCTGCCTGCACGTGGCATCTTGATTTGGACGACCGAGATTCACTTTGGGAGTTCAGGCTTTGGGATTTTTCTTCTGCTTGCTTGCACAATCCTCAGAAGTGCCATATTTTCAAAGTGTTAGATCTGCCTACACGTGGCCTCTTGATTTGGACGACCGATATTTACTTCGGAACTTCGGGTAATTCTTTCTCTAGTGCTCTGCTCCGCAAACCTTCCAGAGTGTTAAGTCTCTGAAGTGAGAGATCTGGTGCCACGTGTCCTCGTTGATGGATGGTCCATATGAACTCTGGGCTTCGGGATTCCTTTACTCACTCAAATTTTGTTTGTTTCCTCCCGGAGTACGAGCTCGTCTGAGACGTGTCCCTTTCTTGAATATCAACGACCACGAGTGATTGCGGAAACTCAACGCGCTCACTCTTTAATTTCCTTCTTGATCTCCGCAAAACAAAGATGCTCATCCATAGTGGGATCGATATCCACCATTGATCTCTTTATATAGAAAGATCAACGATCCCAAGCGATTGCGGGCTCACAACTTGCACAAACTTTAATTTCCTTCCCGATCCCTGTAATGCGAAGATGCTTGTTCATAGTGGAATCGATGTGCACCGTTGATCTATTGATCTAGCAAGATCAACGATCCTGAGCGATTGCAGGATCACAACTTGTAGAAAATTTCATTTGCTTCCCGATCCCTGCAATGCCTCCCCACTGTCGATCTCTCTTCAATGAGATCTGACGGTTGTGACTTAATATTTTCTTGATCTGACGAATAGAAATTGAACCCGTTTGTTTTCTTGTATTTCAAGCTCGAAATGGACTACTCTGAATGATGCATTTTTTATCATGGTTGCTTACTGTGCATACAAAGGAATTGGCAGACCCAGATGTCTCCTACATATAGGAAAGGCTTGTTGGTCCCGTTGCATGTTGAATTAGTGGAAAACATGATGACAAGTATTTCAAACTCAAACCAGACATGCAATTATCTTTCAAGGAAAACATAAATAATTCGACGCAAAGAATCATTCAAACAATCCAATAAGGAAAACCAGGTCATTGAACAGATGGGAAACTGACTTTATCAACCAGAAGAGGAAAAATTCGACGAAGGCATAGGGAAATGAGAGAGGAGAGGCAGGGGTGCAGACCTAGGTTACAACATTGGCTCCAACTGGGGATAACACTTCTCCGCGAGGTGCTAAAAACAACATATCAATGCTTTTGAATTTAATAAATTTCCCCCCACCTCCCTTTTCTTACCTCTGTTCTATTTGCCAACCATGCATCTTTGAAAATTAACGCTGAACCTAACCCCAATGGCTTTGTTGGGATATTGAGTCTTTATTGAAACTTGAAACTGCAGCTAAACCCCAGTGTCTTTGTTGGGCTATGGAGTCTTTATTCGCACACAACTAACTAATCAAATGCAAAAACAAAAGGAAAGAATCTATGGTACAAGAGGGACCTTCCCTCATCCTTAAACAAAATAGTGTTTCAGGAAGCACCCATTTACTGGGCCTCCAAAGATCTCTGTATTATCTAGATTGTGCAAGATAAATATGTTATTGTCCAGAACCTCAACCATCGTGAAATGGATAAACTAGAGGTTATCAAACTTACCGTGCTTGGAATTGTCATCCCTTTTGGCATCCCACCTTAAGACCATGCGACCTTCTTGAAAGATCTCCTTCTTGGTTTTATTGTCAAAGGGTGTTTTGATCTTGTTCTGGTATACTTCAGTCCTCTAATCCCGTGCTTCTCTCTTTTGTTGAACCTTTATAATCTGAAAGATTCTCCTTTGGATGTCATTTGGCTCCTCAATCTCTTCCTGCAAGAATTTTAGGATTGATATACCAAGCTGGGTGGGAAAAACAACGTCTGCACCATAGACAAGCTGAAAGGGAGAGGTTCCCAAGGACTTATTGGTGCTGATTTTTTCGGCCCACAAAGAATACTTGAGCTTAGAGTCTCAGGATTTCTTGTTTTCAGTCAACAACTTCTTGATAATCCTGATAGAGTTTTGTTTGATGACTCTTCCAGACCATTCCCCTGAGGGTAATAGGGAATGGAATGTGTCAAGGAAATGTTATTACTACCACATAAGTCAATCATTACTTTGTACTTAAATGCTTGGGTATTGTCTATTACAAGCTTGCTAGAGCATCCGAATATGGAAAAAATATTGGTTTCCAGGAAATTCATAATCACCTTGTCAGTGGCATTCCTGGTGGGCACAACCTCGATCCACTTGGTGAAATAGTCAGTGGCAGTGAGAATCCACTTGTGCTTCCCACTGGAGGGTGGATTTATCTAGCCTATGAATTCTAACCCCCATTGCTGAAATGGACCACCAACAATGATAGGTGGGTAGTGATAGTAACTTTTGTTTTCCTACAAATTTCTGACATTCATTGCAGGCCCTAACAATAGTAAATATATCAGAGAAAAGGGTGGGCTAGTAGTGGGCTAGTAGTACCTTGCCCTTAGGATCTTGAGAGTTGTGGCCTTCCAATGCTGGTGTCCTCCACATACTCCTCTATGCATTTCTATTGTGACTTGTTTGTCTTCATTTTCATAAAGGCATTTTAACAGGATGCTAGCAAGATCCCTCCAATACAAGTTCTGGTTTGAAATGCAAAATTTGATAGCCTTCATTTTGAGAGACCTGGCCTTTGTCTTCTTCACATTTGGTGGACATTCAAGATGCTACAAAAAACAAATGATGTTTCTATCCCAAGGTGAATAGGAGTAATTTTCAAATACATGCATGGTGTCTTGTCCAGGTCGTATAATGAGTGCATATGATTGGGTGAATATTTGATGTAATAGCACCTTATAGTTTGATTCTGATAACAACTTGGAAAGTCCTTGTCCCTTAATCATCTTGGTAATTACGTTTTATGTGCAATTAATACTCCAATAGTTTGACAATACACTTCCCTCTTTTCCCTCACTGTCTGGCTGGACCAAAATCTCTTTGACCTTGTTGCTAGGAACAAGGGTTGTTATGCTATGGTAACACATATACCCAGAAGGCCTTGAGTGCTTTGACCAATGCATAAGCCTACTTTTCTAATATATCATACTTCAATTCAGCATCTCAAAGAGCTTTGCTAAAAAAGGCTATGAGTTGTTCATGCCCTTCTTCATTTTTAAGGTGGTAGAACAATAATATGGTCTCCTCAGTCTGAAATCTAAAATGAATAAATCTTTGGTATAGTCATGGTTGGATAATACAGGGGATTCAACTAAAGCCTCCTTGATCTTTTGGAATACTGATTTTTCCTCTAGTGACCATTTTATCACAACATTTTTCTTCAACATGTTGGTGATAGGCTTTGGGATTTCAAATTTGGCAAAAAGTGCCTTAGGAAGTTTATCTTTCCAATGAAAGACTAGATAGCCTTTTATTTCTATGGATTTTGATCTCTTGAATGGAATATACTCGCTTTAGATCAATTTTCATACCTCATGCTGATATGATGTGGCCCATGAGCTTACCTTCTGGCATGGCAAAGTGAGACTTCCTAGGATTCATAGATATTCCATATCTCCTGCATTTCTGGAAAACCTGCTCTAGATGTTGCAAATGTTCATCATCATACTTGGAAAATGTTGATGTAATCAAATATATAACCATAAATTTGTCTTTTTACCCCACGAAAGGTATGTCCATGGCCCTCTGAAAGTGGCCCCTGTGTTCCATAACAAAAGGCATCTTGTCATACATGAATGTTCCCCATGGAATTGTGAATGTTTTATTTTCCTGATCTTTACTTCACACCTTTGGATTATGCGAAGTTATAACCAAAGTATCCATATAGCAAGAAAATCTTGTGGGCACCTACCACCTTTGTAAAATATGATCCATGTTTGGTAATGGATAATTATCTTTAAAAGAACTTGTTGAGATTTGGAAATCAACACATAGAAGTGTATCTCGGTTTTTCTTCCTTACAGGTGCTAAGTTTGCCACCCGGTTTGAGTACCTCAATGGTACAATGATCCTTAAGCCAGCATTCGTTTAAGCTCTTTCGATTATGGACATCAACATGGGATTACAGTGTCGAATATTCTGTTTGAATGGCTTGGAGCCAACCTTAAGAGGTATCTTGTGTTGGATGATGTCGGTGTCAAATATCTTCAAATCCTCATACGATAGCCCGAAAGTGTGGCAAATTTTTTTGATGGTGCTATTTTGTCCCACTTTGTTCTGCAACTAATGATTTAGATAGCTTGATGATATTGAGATTCTTAGTGGTCCCAATATTACGCAATCGGTATCTCTTCTTCTTGGTTCTTCATGGTAGCTTCTTTGGAAACATCATTAATGTCAAACAACCTCTCTGGTGGAACTAGTCCTCTTGGAATGTTATTGGTTTTCAACTCCACAATATCATTCAATGGCTTCACCGTCTTTAGCAGATGAGATGTTTGTTGGTTTTCTAATTCATTATTTTCACCTTCTTGGCTTTCTTGGTTGATTGAGATGTTGGAGAATTCTTCAATGGTTTTTGTAAGAAACCTCTGCTTGACTCTAAGATCATCACTAAATAATTGCCAGTGATTTATGTTGTTTTTTATGGTTGTCCTATGTATGATTTCCAACTGATATTTAATATTTGGACCAATGGGAGGTCTAAAAGTGTTGGCATCTAAGGCCAGAGAATATTCCTTTTGATTCTCCTCTTTGGGGATGAAGAATATATTAAATGCTAGAAATAAATTATGTCCGAAGGGTCCCATAACTCATTCTTGTATTGTTTGAGCCTCTATTGTTTAGCTTGATACATGTTCTTAACTTGATTGATGATTAACTCATAATCACCAAAAAACTGCTAAACAATTAATGACCATGTCTTTAAGCGACCCTCAATCCCAACACTAGAGCTTCATATTGACTATATTGTTAGTAGTTTCAAAATCCATCTTATAAAGAGAGTGTTATTACCTCTTGTGAATGGGAAATGAGGAGTATACCTACCCCATATCCTTCCTTGGATGAAGAGCCATCGAAATGCATCTTCCATACTTTGTTTTGTCGATATATCAGTGGATGATTTTTTTGCATGTGCTTGAGGATTTTGGGTTCATCATCCCATTTAAATGAAAATAGATGAGTCGATCTCATTATCAACAACATAAATTGGGTGATTTCTTGGGTTTTGATGGTCAGCGTGATGTAGGTAGTGCCTCTCTGTAAAGCCTTCTATGTTCCCCCCTCAAACACATGGATGGTGGTGTAGTGAGGTCTATTTGTAATGATCCTCCAGCCTTCTTAGCCCAATTTATGGATAATAGTATGCCAAACTTTGGGGGAATGTCTTATACAACAATGTCCATCACTACACTCTTCATTGGTATTTGTGCCAAATAAACCACCATATCTTTTATCAATCCCATACATTTTACTTTCTTAGAATCAAGGAGTATAGGTCTTGGTAAGGGGTTTGGTGATCTCCAACCCTAGTTCTTCCATAACAACTTTGGGCATAACATTGTGCGAGGCTCTTGAGTCCATAATGTTGGTTGTGGGCTTGATTATCTTCGACTAAGGGTCTTGTGTTTTGGTGTGTTTATACATAGGGCACACCCCATAGTATGTACACTCTTCCAGAGTGAAAGTCAGGGTACCTGTGAGGTCTGAGGGGCCTATCCATTGGGGGTAAGTACTACTAATAAATGTATATTGTAATTTGTTGTAAATCTGGACCGTTCATTATAAAGATTGTGAGATCTAACGGTAGAAATTATGTTAGGGTTTTCCCTAGAAGGAAACCCTACGTAGTGAAATGTATTACTGACTATGCATTCACGGTGAAGTATTGTATTATGAGGAGGCTGTGAGAGAAAGAAGAGAAAAATACAACGGGTTTGCTGTAGGTTGTATCCCTTCATTTCTTTGGATAATAATAAAGGGAAGGACCTAAAAATTTCTCCGGTGGACGTAGCCCACTCTGGGTAAACCACGTAAATCTGTCTCTATTATATTGTGTATCTTACGTGTTTTTGTTTGAATTTGTTTTATTTTGTTACTTTCTGAGTCTTTGTTTTTCTAACTTAGCAGTATGGTGAAAGGAAACTCCGCAGAGGAAAAGGGTTCTAGTTCAGTGGGGCAATGTCATAAGATGGAAGAAGTTTAGGGTCGAGAAATTTATGAACAAAACTACCGGTTATGGAAGATATAGATGCAAGATTATTTATGTCGAGGAAGGATCTATTCCTACCATTGGGGCTGAGTAGTAAAGAAGCCGGCGACCATGAAGGATGAAGAATGGGAGATTCTTGTGAAAGGCTCCCCAAGAGCGATACGAGTGAGAGCCTGGCGACATCGGTGGATTTCAATATTTGAAAGAAAAGAGAGCAGAAGGATTTGATGGACGTTGGCTAAAACTATATGAAAAACCCTGTCTAATAAGGTATTTCTAATGAAGGGTATTTAATATGAAGATGTCGGAGAGTGGGTGCATTTGGAGAT
The DNA here is from genome assembly GCA_010110895.2 of Picea sitchensis. Lineage (NCBI taxonomy): Eukaryota > Viridiplantae > Streptophyta > Pinopsida > Pinales > Pinaceae > Picea > Picea sitchensis. The sequence continues at coordinate 56,648 of SNQJ01S0059342.1, forward strand.
CATTTAAATGAATTTAGCTCTGATTTACTAATCAACTAAGTTCTGTAAAAGTGCACTTTGATGATGAGGTTATGGCTGTTCTAATCTTGTGCTCATTTCGAGGAAAGGCTGGAATGTAGTTACATGGTACATGAAAGTAACTATACGTGGTTCAAACACTTTTGAATTTGATGATGTTGTTGGTGTTATCCTTGTGGTGAGAAATCACGATGAAAAAAGCGCAAGTGAGACATCAGGCAATGTGTTTGAACATGACGGGAGAACAAAAGGATAGAGGAAAGGGCTTGGGAAACCACGAGAATTCTAAGAAGAGCTGAGGATCAAATCTAGACTTGGAAAGATAAAGTGTTGGAATTGTGGGAAGAAAAGGACGGTAGGAAAGCCGTGAACCAAAGAAACAAAGAGATGGACAATAAAATCGGGGAAGCAAATGCTTAACGGTGATGTGTTACAAGATGCTGATTCTTTGTAGATCTTTGAGTCTTGGGTAGTAGATTGAGGGGAAGACTTCATTTCATGCCACACCCCCTGGGAAACATTTTCTAGATTATATTAAAGGTGATTTTGGACGGGTTCATTGGGGTGATGATGCACCATACACAAAATTGATTGTTAGAATGTGAAAGGTAAAAATAAAGCAGCGTAATGGAAACCAATGGTTTTGAAAGAGGTAACATGTTCCAGTTGGAAAAATCTAATTTCAATAGAGGCGGGTTGGCAGAGTGAAGGTTGTATATCCATATTCTGAGATAAGGCGTGGAAGGTCATCAAAGGATCGGTGGTGATATAAAAGGAGAGGTAGGTACATTGTATTTATGCGAGAGTATCTGCGACTCTTCTATCTCTTTAGCTTGTATAGGAGTGGATACAACACTATGGCATCATGAATTTTGGGACACATGAGTGAGAAGGGGTATGTATATACTTCACAAAATAAATTTCTTTGCCGGATCTTAAACAAATTGATTTGGACTTGTGACATTGTGTTTATGGAAAACAAAAGAGGTGATTTCACCAGTGAGAAAAGAAAAGAGGAATGAAAGGTTAGAGCTTGTGCATCTGAGGGTGTATGGGGACCAACTTCGGTATCAATTCTAGGTGGCTCTCATTATTATGTTACTTTTATTGATGATGCAACTAGAAAACTTGGGTTTATTGCATTGATAAAAATCCTATGTTTTGATACTTTTAAGAAATGGAAAGCTTTTAGTTGAGAAATTAGAGCGGAAAGGTTTGAAGTGTCTCACTTGCTCCGGATAATGGAGGTGGAAAATAATGTGGAACAAGGAGTTTGATGATGCATTTCATACCATGGGATTACATTGAGAAAGCCCAGTTTCAAGAACACAACAAGAAAATGGAGTGTCAGAAAAGATGAACAGCAGTATGGAGGCGTGCAAGAGGTATGAGATTGCATGCTGGTTCCCTACGATTCACAGGCGGAATCTTTGTCACTTCATTACCCAATAAGCATAGGACCTTAAAGCTCTTTGTATGGTATAATTCAGAGGAGAATGGACCGGAAAAAGGTAAACTATTCTTTTTGAAAACTTTTTGGTTGTGAAGCATTTGTTATATTGATAAAGAAAACATATAAGCTTCGAGTCTAAATCCAAAGAAGTGTACCTTTATTGGATATGGTGTTAATGATTTTGTTTATCGATTATGGGATTATAATAACAAAATCATTAGGAGTAGAATGTCATGATATTCAATGAGAAGGTCATGTACAAAGATTGGTTGGGAGAAACATGAAGAAGAAAAGGAAATACGGTTGGACAGGAAAAAAGGTAAACTATTCTTTTTTGAAAACTTTTGGTTGTGAAGCATTTGTCCATATTGATAAAGAAAACATAACAAAGCTCGAGTCTAAATCCAAGAAGTGTACCTTTATTGGATATGGTGTTAATGATTTTGTTTATCGATTATGGGATTATGAAAATAACAAAATCATTAGGAGTAGAGATGTCATATTCAATGAGAAGGTCATGTACAAAGATTGGTTGCAGGGAAAGAAACATGAAGAAGAAAAACAAGAATACACAGTGCATGATGAGATCACTGAAAAAGAAATTCCAAAGGAACTTGAAAATCAAAATGTACAACAACAGGAGCAATAGGTACCTCAAACACCTGCAAGTGTTGTTATAAGATCTACCAGGTTAAGTATACCCCTTGAACGATACTCTCCTTCATTGTATTATTTATTGTTGACTGATTCTAGTGAACCAAAATGTTATGAAGAGGCAATGCAGGTAGGCACCAAAAAGAAGTGGGAGCAAGGCATGAAAGAGGAAATGGATTCCTTGGCAAATTACCAGACTTGGGACTTGGTTCAGTTGCCTGCAGAAAAAAGAGCATTGCAGAATAAATGGGCTTACAAGTTAAAGAAAGAAGATGGAGGAGAAAAGCGATATAAGGCTAGACTTGTTGTAAAGGGGTTTGCACAAAAGAAAGGTATAGATTTTGATGAAATATTTTCTCCTGTTGTTAAAATGACTTCAATTAGGACTATTTTAAGTCTTGTGACAGTAG